>CANXYC010047994.1:0-10211 GCA_948193065.1 Aleurites moluccanus
GGTTGCAAATTTGCTATCATAAGCTCAATGTATTGGATTTTTGCTTTTGGTTTTTGATTTGGTGTGGCAAATGTATGTGTTAGCCACCAATGTTGACTTTGGATTAACAAATAGCATAAAATTAAAGGAAATGGATGGTTGGATGGATAGATTTCACCAAAAGTACCAATAACCTAAACCATTGAATCATGCCTTTGATATTTAAATGATTTTTCCCACCTCTTCACAATTTCTTCTTCTTCCTTAGCTAAAAAACTGCAGCAAACTTCCATTGTTATAGCTTTAAGTTTCGGCCACCATATGCCATACCTATTCCTTATAGTTTTCTTTCATTTTTTGATGGAAATAGATTAATTCCATCATCTTAAACACCATTCTAACCATAGAATCAAAGGAAAAACTCATTAGAACAACAAATTAATTCAAGGAAGATTTGGAAAGATTTTTTGTAAGTTGTTAGTTTTTGGGTTCTTTTGATTTATTAATGTTCATATGATGTTCCTTATTAATATTTATGGATTAGAACTTATTTTGTATGGTTGGAATGCAAAATAATGGATTGAAACCCTAAAGGATGAACATTGAACTAAAGTATGGTTTTGATGGATTAAATGCTTCAAATGTTGTTCATTTGATGTATATAGCATGGATTGATAGTTGTATGATTGAAATGAATTGAATTGGAAGCATTTTTGGTTTGGCCGAAACTTAGGAAGGTTAGGGTTTGGTATGCATTTGGTTGTTTTAGGTGTTTAATTGAAGGAATGAGTTGTATTTGGTATGAATATGATGAATTAATGGTTGAATGTTGGAAAAGAAATTATATGGTTGAAAGATTGTTTTGGCCGAATGTGATGAATTAGGTTAGTAATATGTGTTTTGATGTTTATTAAGTTTAAATGCTTAAATGTTATCTTTTGGATGTATTTGTATGATATTGGATGAAATGGCATTGAAAAATGGATGAATGGATTGAATTCCATTCAAGTAGGTTAAGTTGAGTCTACTAGTTTAAAGTGTTAAGATAATGTGATTTGTAAAGTGAAGCTTGAATATGAATAAGTGTTTGAAATGGTAGAAATGTATAGGTTTGAATATGTAAAGAATGATTGATTTGAGTGCTTGAAAGCTAAGTTTGAATGTAGTGTATGTTTAATGTGAAATGAAGAGTTAAGTGTATAAGAGTTGCTAAAGTGTTACATTAGTCATGAATATGCATAATGTGACTTAAAAGTGATATTGGATATGAGTTATTGCATAAAGGAATGAGTATAGCATGATTTGTGTAAAGTGAGGTCTATAAGATATAATGTGTATGCCTTATGTAATTTGGTATGTTTGAATGTTTGTTTATGTGAATTAAGTGATTGTAATGTTATATAGTCTTACAGGAGTGTTATGTGTGAAAATAGGTGAACCGTCGAGAACTTCTGATTGGAGTACTGAGCGGCGAGCCGAGTAGGGCTCAAGTACAGTTTGGGGGTTTACTGGATTTTTTGCATATAAGGTGAGTCCTTATGCATAATTATGCATGATTTGCATTATATATGCTATAATATTTCATTTGAGCCAATAAAACCAAGTTTGATACCTGAAAACCCAAACAGTGTAAATTGGCTCGTAAATAAGCCCGCCAAAATGACTAAAATTGACCTAAACTTTATCAGGCTATAAAATGAAATCCAGAAAGCCAATTGGGCCACCACTTGGCCCAATCATCTAGTCTCGACCTAAGCTTCGAAATGGTACCTCATGGTTCATCTAATTCTTTTGGTAACCTAGTTAACCAGAAACTACTCAGAAATCCTAAAATGGACTCGTAATTTGCGAGCCAGTTGCGCTGCCCCGCCCCGGCCAATTTTTGACTTTTTTTTAATTTGCTCCATCTTTCTTAAATTATGTATATATTATCATTCTACAACTATATAAGCTCTATTTGTGATATATTTGATGATTATATAAAGACACAAACATATGATATTAAAACAAGACTACTTCGATGGATAGTGTAAAATTCCATCGAGTGTGTGCACACTGGTAATAATTAAATTAGCCCGTGCTGGAGAGGGCGTGCAATATTCTCTAGTATTCATAAACTTTCCCATGCTAGGGAGGGTGTGAAATATTCCTTAATCGTAAAAGCTGATCCCCTTTGCGTGTAGTAAAATTAGCACTTAATATTCGTGCCTATTATAAACAATGCAAATGAACTTGAATATGACTTAATCCTGTTATATCATATGTGAGTTGGCTTATATATTGAATATTGATATGATTACTCATATGTTATTGATATAGATTCTTGTTACCTATTTTATTTGCTACAGTACATAGAATCTATTGGCTATATATGGGCAGTTCTTCATTATATAGCACTTACTGTATTCTTATGAATTTGGATTCATTGAGTATTTTTATACTCACCCCCTTCAGTGGTTATCATTTTCAGGTTTGTTGTGAGGCCCGTATTCCATTGGCATATCTTATCCTCGCCGTGGAAACTTTGACACTAGTGATATGTAAATTCTAATCTCAAAATATTTATAAATATTGTACAGAATAGAGGTTCCATGGTACTGTAAAAAAAGGTTTAGCATGTATATATATGTGTGTTGCATTTATATATCTATAAGTTATATTTTGAGATATATTCATATATGTTGAGATGAATATATGTGATCTGATATTCAAATTATTATATTGAGTTGGTATTGGAGATCCAGAGGGATCCTTGTATTGAGATAGATGGTGAAGTATATAGTTGAAGTGCTTATTTGCATATTTTTCAGCTGGGCATACTCCTTATATAGAGGAGATGCTACCCAATTTTTCTTAGAATTGTCAAGCCATATTGAGCTTGTTATTGTATTGCATGCCATATAGTACAGTTATATGGGTTCTTCGTGGTACTGGTAGCATAAGTAACACCCGTACCCTAGGATAGTCATGGCTCCCAAGTTGGGCTGTGACAAGATGGTTTTAAAATAACGATTAAGGGTCAAGAACAATTATGTTAAAATCAATTATAAGGAACAAATTATACACAATTAAATATACAAGGTATTTCAATGAGTTAGCAATTTCAACAATGCTTAAAGGTCTTAAAAATGAAATTAATGGACATTTAAAAACAATAAAAAGAAATAAATTCACAATGTAAATTTGGTTAACCAAAGATGCAAGGCTTGGAATTTCAATTAAATCATTTAGACACAATTCAAGCAAAGTAATACATATATACTCACCTTTAAATCAAAATTACCAAAAGTCTTCCTTTCTTCCTTTAGTCTAAACAAAAAAGATTACCCAAGGTTTCATCCTCTTTGTCCTTTTCCTTGTTAGCTACAAAATTAATTCACATGAGTTTAATACTTAATCAACTTGAAAGTATCAAATTAAATTCTTAATTTTATCCTATAATGTACCTTGACAACTCCATTTGATTTATTCATTTCTCTAGCTATTGATATCCAATTGTCCCAATTCTTTTTCTTAATTAAACTAGACATCTGAAGTTATAACATATCCAAAGATCATATTTTTCGAAGCACTACTCAATTTATAATGAAATTTCAAAACTTGTCCTACATCCTGCATTCTATTCTGCAAATTCCATCAGGGCAGTCACTACTTTTTTATTCGCAACTCAGTATATAGGTATCTAAATACTATTATGTTTTCAAAAATTTAGTTAAGACATAAGGAAACATTTTTCATGTTTTGAGTTTTTCCTGAAACTGACTCTAAAGTCTTCAAAATTATAGAATTCAGTAAAGTTTCTAAATAGAAACCCTAACACGAGCTAATTTTATTCAATAACCTATATCTCTAAATTCGTTCTAAATTTGATAAAAATTCTTTCTAGACATATAATTTAGACATATATATCTACAACTTTTATGTTTATATTTTATCAAATTCTACACCTAAGCCGACGGAAATTAAGACATAATATTTTATTTTATACTCTTCAGGTTTAGTTCATTTACTCTAACCTAACATTTTATGTTTCACAATTTCTTCACTAAATTAATATATTTATTTCTATTAATTAATCTACTAATTTCAGATCATATAACTCTAATTCATGATCTATTTAATTAATTAAAATTAAACAAATAATTATTTGAGTAAATTTTGAATTTTTTTACCTAGAGGAAATTAGAAGAACTTTTTCAATTCTATTTTTTTTTTCCTTCACTCCTACAACTTCAATCATCAAAATAAGTTTACCAAATGATGAGAATGGATTTTCTTAAAGTTAATCTAAAGAAATTTGGAGAGAAATATGAAGGGGAAAGGAAAAAAGGGAGAGGAAGGGGAGGCCAAGATGAGGGAGCTATCACAAATTTTTTTCTTCTTTTATTTTTATAGAATTTTAATTAATTTTATGGCCAATAATAATTTTAATAATTATTTTTAAGTATAAATATTTATTGATTTATAATGTCACCTTGCTTATATAATAATCCCCTTCATTTTTCTATTTAATAATTGTTATGGTGAATAAATTGCTAAGTTGCATAATTTGAATTTATAAAATAAAAAATAATAATAATATTTTTGATCTAAAACTCTCCAAATGGCCAGCTCTCTTTGAGTCAAAATATTTACCTTAGATGCTAATCTTTGATTAATTAGACTTAATTAAGCTTGGACTTGCTAATTATTACAAACTTGTCATTTTTCCTAAGTTCATCTTTTTTACCTATCTTCCATTTGATCTTTAGATACTTTTTTAAATACATTTTTACTTGAGAATATTTTTAATTTACTTCTTAATGTTTTATGGTGATGTGAGAAAAAAAAAATTAAAATCAGAGCTCTATAGAATTTATTAAAAATAAAAAACTATGAGATACGCTACTAGATATCTCACCTAAGTTTACTCTTTTATTTCCACTAATTCATTAGTTAATTTAAACTATTTTAATTCCAAATTAATTTTTTTATATTTTCTCATCATCTAATTACAATTTTCCTCTTTCAATTTCATTATAAGAATTTTCTAAAATTTTTAGTAATTTCGCTACTGAGTAGCTATTCATTTTGAAATTTTCTAAGCCTTTTTAAGCAAAATAGTAGATATTATAATTTATAGTAGAAATAAAAATTAACCAAATCAAACTAATTTTATCCAAATCTCCTGAATTTACAACTACAATCGGTGTAAGTTAAAAAAAAAAATGAAAATCAAATATTCAGTTTAATTACAATTTTATGCCTTAAAATTTATTTAGGCAAACTAAATCGTCATTTTATTTAAGTTAAAAAAAATATTTTCCTTAATTAAAAATGATTTTGACTCGTAATGATATTATAGAACCATAATTCTATTTAAGTATCTAAAAGATTTAGTAATATAGTTGAGAAATTTAATAATTTTAGTAATGGTGGAGATAGATTTAATATTATGTGCATAAATTGATTGAAATATTAACTTCCTATTAAAAGAAAATTGTTTGAAGCGGGAAATCATCAAAATAATTCTTACATAATGTGGTCCTACTTTTATTCAGTAAATTTGGATAGTAGCATTGTTATTAAAACCGGATAAAATTAATTGGTTGGATCCACTCTGGCTTTTTTACTCGGTCACATAAAAATTGGCTTTCAATAATATTAAACCGGCCAGTAACTAATTCAACCGGATATAGCTCATTGAGGTTCGACCCCTGATCTATAGAAGCTGGTGTTAGAACATTAACCATTTAATCAAAAAATCAATTTATTGCTGAATTTATGACAAATATATATATATATAATAAATTTGATAATATTTAATATATATAATATAACTTTTATCCATAAAAAAAAAACATTATTTTAACTTCAAATAAATTATATTACAAAATTAATTTTAATAACCATTTTCCGACTTAAATTCTCAATAAAATTTATTTTATTTAATTATTTACTTTTTATTTTTAAAAATTAATTTAATTTAAAAAATAAAATAAAAGAACTAATATTAAAATAATTAATATTAGTATATTAATTTATATTTTTTCTATTATATAATATTTATTTAATTACTTTTGATTTAATTTCAATTCAACTTATTCGACTCAATTAAACCTCCGACCCTCTATTTTAACCAATTTTTTAACCTGTTTGAATATGAGTATTTAGTTGGTACTTACAAATCAAGAATTTTAAGAAGTTAAACAAAATACTATATTTTGACATTTAAAAAGAAGAGGTACAGTTTGATTTAAATGTAAATATATAGATTAATTTAAAAATTATATATATCCATTATTTTTTATATTAAAAAATTTTTTAAAATGGAATTTTTTTTTTCTTATTGATTTGAATTTAATATTGGGGTCAGATTAGTAATGACAATTTAATTCAACCCGATGGATATCTGGTCTGACCTAACTCTAATGAGTCAAGCTTTATCCGCCATTTTTATTGATGGGGAGGAAGTAAATTTTAATTTTTAAATCTATTACAGATTATGGACAGGTACGAGTAGGATACCCGACCTAATTATTATTATTATTATTAAAAATAATTTTTCTTTTATATTTTTTTATTTTTTATTTATTTAGGACAAGCTATTTTCCGCTCCGCTCCATCCCGCCTTATATCTGAAGCGTAGCGGATATAAATTTTTTTTGGCTAGGTGGATGTGGATAATGGCACTCGTCCTAAACCCGTCCTGCTATCATCCTTAGGTCAAATAATAAATAATTTTTTTTCTTATTTATGAATTATTTATTTTCAACATGAATTGTCTACTTTTGACCATATCATAAAGATGAAATTTAATATAATATATAAAAACTGATTCATAATATTATATTACTACTAAAAAAAATATTTGAAGCGGGAAATCATCAAAATAAATCTTACATAATGCGGCTCTAATTTTATTCAGTGAATTAGAATAGGAGCTATACTTGGTGCTTATAAATGAAGAATTTTAGAAAGTTAGGCAAAATGCTATTTTTTTACATTTGAAAAGAAAAGGAATAGTTTGATTTAAATATAAATTGATTGAACAATTTAAACAAATAATCTAAATATTTTTTATACACAAATTTTTAAAAGAAAAATTATTTTTCTTCTTATTGATTTGGATTCAATGTTGGATCTGATCATAAATGATGATTTTTTTTTTCTTATTTATGAATCCTATATTTCAGACGTGGGTGATTTATTTTTTATCGGATCACAGAGATAAACTTGATATAATATGTAAAAACTGACCTGTAATACTTTCTCACTACCAAAAAAAGTTATTTGATACGAGAAATCATCAAAATAATACTTATATAATGTGGATCTACTTTTACTCAGTGAATTAGAGTACGAGGCTGTACTTGGTGCTTACAAATCACAAATTTTAGGAAGTTAAACAAAATGCTATGTTTTGACATTTATAAAGAAAAGGTACAGATCAATTGATAAGTTCAAAAAAAAAAATTGAACGTTTTTTATTTATTTTTTTTTTTAAAAGGGATTTTATTTGTCTTCTTGATTTGATTTTAATGTTAAGGTTTGATCATAAATACTAATTTTTTTTCTATTTATGAATCTCCTATTATCAGCGTGAATAATCTATTTTTGATCGGATTATGAAAATTGACTTAATATAATGTATAAAAACTAACCCATAATATCATTTTACTATTAAAAGATAATTTTTTGAAACGGAAAATCATCAAAACAATTCTTACATAATGTGGCTCTAATTTTGTTTAGTGAATTAGGGTAAGTGACTATACTTAGTTGGTGCTTACAGATCAAGAATTTTAGCAAGTTAAACAAAATGTTATGTTTTGGTCACGTCTCACTTTTGAAACATGACAGTCTTAGAATACAGGTAAATCTAAAGTCACAAAAAATTCGTATCACAAAAAATTCGTAGAACCCTTTAAACATGTTAATCATCAATCATTCAAACTTAAAATTATTTTTTAATATTTAAATTCTATTTAAAAATTATTACTTTTATAAAAAAATTGTTAGGGTTTCCATTGTATTTTCAATCTAATCCTATGACATATTTATCATATTACACAACCTATATAGAAATTACACTCCTAATATTAACTCCACAGTTCTCACAGTCATATTTAAAACACTTCTATATATACATACCAAGTCACAATTACATTTTAACATTCATAGCACTTTTATAATATTTATTTCATTAACTTATTCACATCATTTGTATTTCATTTCATTTGTAACTTTCATTAAACAAAACATTTATATACACTCACAACTACCTACTGTAATATCTGCCATTTTTTGAATTTGTATTTATTGATTTTGTATGTTTGAAAAATTTATTAAATTTTAAATGAGAATGTTGAGAATTTCAGAAAAAATCTATTCTTGGATGCTGCAGGATTCAGTAATGATTATTTCATGTTTTTAAAGACATAATTTAGTGAAGTATAAAACATAAAAGTTGTTAATTTATATCTTATCTATAATTCTGTAAAATGGTTTGGCAAAATTCTACGTATGTGATGAGTTGTATCTATTTGAGCAAGGCTGGTCTGGTTGAGAATTTCTGCAGGGATGCAGTATCTGTTTGGAATTACTGGGAATGGATGAGGCAGAATTAGCTAAAATTGTAAACATAAAAAATGTTTCTTGGTATGTTGAGATGATGACTGTAAAATTTCAGAATTTTTGGATAAGTATATCTCAGTGGAGAGTGATTTGTATCAAGGTTGTTCAGTCAGATTTTGAGGCAGGTGTCTGGTGACTTTTAGAGAGTCACTACGGTCTGTGTATTGGATAGTTTAATTTAAAATTTTGATATATTGTGTTTCTGCCTGTTGATTGTAAGTGACAAGAAGAATTGGTAAGTTTGGATAATTGTAGCTCATTTCCGAGATGGCTTAAAATGGGATGTTCAGGCAGGAATTTATCTTAGCAGTATTGGTTATGGAGAGCCAGCCTAATGCGAGAAGGCATTTTTGCGGACTGGCAATGCGAGGCGGCATTATGGCGAAGTGGCAAAGTGAGTTTGACGAAGAGGCGAAGAAGCATTTTCAAAGAGGTATATGCGATGAGAGTCTGGCGAGTCAGCATACGCGAGATAGCATATGCGAGCTGGAATGTGTGAGGCAGCATTTTCGAATCAAGATTGGCGAGCTGGCAAGTGCGAGCTGGGAATGCGAAATGGGACTGGAGAGCTGGTTAGGCGAGGTAGCTTTGCCGAGGCAGGTTTGGCGAGGCGAGCTGGCTAGCGTGTTTCTGGGTAGAGGTCTATTTAACCCCAGTAACCTAGTATCGATTTCACGATTTTTTTTTCTTTCTTTCTTCCTTTGGCAATTTCAGTCTTCTTCTCAGTTTTGTTCCATATTTTATTCTAAGGCATTAAAGCTTAGATTAATGCAATAAACTTCTAAATTAGTCTATATTAAGGCAGAATCATCAGATTTGAGCAGTATTTGCAGAATCTCAGTTTGAAGGAAATAAGGTAAATTTTCTTCCTAAGTTATTTTCTTTAGATTTATTTAAGTATATGGGACTAGGATAATTAATTCTGGGTGTATAGAACTTATTGCTATTGAATTGAAGCAATTAATGGTAATTAATGTGGGAGAAATTTTGGAAGTTGAACTGCTGTGAACAGTAACTCCGAAATTTAATGTGAAATTTAATACAGTTTTTCTTTAAGAGATTAATGGGATATTGTTGGGAATTAAGAATAGAAATTCTAAGATAATTAATTAATGAAAATCATGTGGAATATTGTTGATTGGAGAAACCCTAATTTTTGTATATTTGGGGATTCCTTAGGAGGAGAATTCGAATTTGATTGAAGAATTTAAGTGAGCAGTTGCTAAAGGAATTTAAGGAAATTTGTGCAAGAGGTAAGTATGAACATCCCATTTGATTATTGTTCATTGGAATTAAAATGATCAAAATATCCTTATGTTGATTTTTTTTTGTTATATATATATATATATATTTGAACCATGTGAATGGCTTGATCAATATTCTTGGATCAAGTCCATGTATTCTTGCTTGTGAACCCGGTTTGTATAATTATATATGATGATGGTCTTATGACCAATATACTTTTATGATTTGATACCCATGACCCATGGATAGAACACTCTTCCCAATGAGAGTAAATTCATTGGTCCATTGTGCACTTTGGGAACTCAGCTGGTAGAGTTCTGTACCAGTGTTCCACCTAGAGGGGACCAGGAGCTCTAGGCGCATGCCTGGCC
>CANXYC010048097.1:0-14749 GCA_948193065.1 Aleurites moluccanus
TATATATATATAAGCCCATGATTGAAGATGAGAATGAGGAATAATAGTATTTCAACTTTGATGATTAACCACTAAACTATTTGTGTTTTCTTATCATTTTTATTTTTTGACTATATATATTTATTATTTAATTATAAATGAAATGTTGTTACTATTATTATTATTATTATTATAAAAACTAAAATAAAATAAAATGATAAAATAAAAATTTATTCTTTGACTAATAAATATTTATTATTTGATTTATTTTATTATTATTATTATTATTATTATAAAAGCTAAAATAAAATAAAAGATAAAATAAAAAAATAATAATTTTAAATTCATAGATTGATTTATAAGAAAAATTTATTATTTAAATTTATGTTTAAATTAGAAAAATATTTTCACTTAAAAAAAAATAATATTTTGATGAAAAAAAAAATTAAAAGAATATTAATAAAAATAATTAAAAGAATATTTTGATAAAAAATTAAAAAAAAATATTTTAAAATGAAGAAAATCATTAAAAAAAGGCTAAAAATATAAATAACCTTAAAAATGACTAAATTTTAATATTTTTCAATATGGTCACTAAATTTTAACATTATTTTTAATATAATCATTAAAATTTAATTGATATGACTTTTAAATAACTTGTTTAGTTAATTAGCGGTAATGACGTGATTTTTATAAGGCATACTCAATCAACGAAAGAAAATAACATGACTATTCATATCAAATTTCTAATAAAAAGTGATTTAAAATCATATTTTAGATACTCATCTAAAAATAATTCTTTAATAATCATTTTGAAAAAACCATTAAAATTTAATTTTTTTTTTCAATTACCCGAATTTTATCACATTTAAAATAATATTTTTTATTAATTTAAGTAAAAAATTTAATTTCAAGATGAAATAGTGTATTCCAAGTGATTAAACTAAACTAAAAAATTAATTTAATTCCAATTTTTGTCGCTCTCTTTCTTCTTCTTCACCCATAAAAAACTAGCCCACAACTATTTTTCTCCCTTCTTCTTCCAGGCAAAAATAAATTCAGAATACGTTAAAATTGGAAATAAGTTTATGTATTTGGCTAAAAAATTATGTTTTGACCCATATAATTCACCTGAATTAACTGTTTTGAGTACGGGTTCAACCATCTCTAACTTAGGCCTTTTGTTGGGTTCTTGCATAGTTCCGGTGAAGGAAGTATTGAAGTTGTAGAATCTAAGATTCTTGAATTTTAAATGAATCAAATTAGACTTTAATCCAACTCCCCCAATTTTGCATCCTCAGATGCCGCCCCAAATTACAGGAGCATGTCTGTCCCATATTAATATTCAGACACTTTGAGAACCCTCAAAATTTTACCTAAACACTACCCTAATCCAATCTAAGGGTATCTTGGTCATTTCATAATTATTGAAAAAGTTAATTAATAGTACTAAAAGATTTAAATTCTGTGTCTCATCCCATTCTCTCAAATTAATAAATCTCAGGATAATCCAAAACCCTCCCTTCTTGTGAGTGGGAGCTTTTCAATGGCAATTTCCTCTGGGATTATCTCCACTTTCTTTTCCTCACAAACGGTGTCGTTTCTCAAGCCTTCACTTTCTTCTTCTTTGCTGCTGCCTGTTTCTCCTCCTCCTTCTACTGTTAACCTGCGAACAGTGCGAACCGTAATCTGTGCCACTGCTTCCTCACAGCAGCAGCAGCAACGCCGCCCCCGTGGTATTATGGTGCCCCGCCGCGTTTCCCCTGAGATGGCTGACCTTGTCGGTGCTTCCGAGATTCCTCGTACCCAAGTTCTTAAGCTCATTTGGGCCTATATCAAGAAGCACAACCTTCAGGTATGTTAACATTTTCTTAAAAATTTACGATTTGAAAGTGATTTTGGGTGTATAATTTTATTTGGGTACATATATTTTTATGTTTGAATGAAGCTGTATAGGTAGATAGTAAATGCTGGGTTTTGTGTTTATAGAATTGTTTCTTTTTTATTTTCTTAAAAATTTAAATTTGAAGTATTTTGGGTGAATATATATATATATATATATATATATATATATATATATATATATATATATTTGGATTTTTATAATTTTTTTTATGTTTGGATAAGGCTGTATTGGTGGAGAGTAAATGCTAGGTTTTTATTAATGTTTGGATAAGAGCGTTTTGATAGAGAGTAAATGCTGGTTTTGTGCTAATAGAAATCGGTTTGATTTTCTTTTCCATTTGATTTTTTTGTTTTTGTTGGTTGAAGATGGGTTTATTCACGTTCTCATGCGGGACGGAGTCTTATTTGTACAATAATATAGGGTTTTTGATGAATTTATTTATTTATTATTTTTGTGCTTGGTATGTTACTTCTGTTATTTTTCTTTCTTATTTTTCAACATTTTTAATGGGTTTTTGCTTCGGGACAAATTTTTTTTTGTTACAAAGTAAATGATTGTTTTTGTTTCAGAAGCACTTTATCGGGAAAAATTGTATACTGGCAAAGTAAATGTTTATCATTATATTCCTACCAATATGTGTGGGTGTCTGCCTGTTTTGTGATTGCATAAATTGGCTAATTGATTGATTAGCGAAAGTGCAGCTTAATTTCTTTTTAATAATTAGTTCTTTTAATGCTTTGCACTGCTTGTGTTTGAAATTTGGCTTTTTTGTGTAAATATGCTTTTGTAAGTGAATTGTGTGTTCTATCATATTTCAAGACGAGTTTTCCCAGTTGGATCCACTGGTAGCCTAATATGAATTAATTCATGTGGAGCGCATTATTTTTAATTTTTGTTTTCATGTAGATAATATATCACTACATGAGTGCTGTTTTATAAAATTACACTGTCTTTCTGTTATGGACAAAGAGAGAGAGAGAGATGTTCTTTTCACGTTGTACTGGTTGATAACCTGAATAAATGTGTAGCTCTCAATGAAATAAACATTTTTTATTTTTATGGTGGAATATTTTCATAGTCGGCGGCCTAGATGGGTGCATATGTTATTTTAAATATATTTTCTATGATATCTGTGTTTCTTGTTGCAATAATCATTTTGATATTTGGTTTTTCTCGCGGCTTTATTTGTACATTAGGTGATGATTTATACCTTTTATGTTCATGTTATTTGGGTTTATTATTATCAATCTTAGTTTAGTTCTTTATGGGAGCTTGTTCCTTTTTATTAATGTTAATTATATTTATACAGTTAGCTTGTCTATATGTAAACACAAATTATTGATGCTATCAAGAATCATTTTTTTGGTAAAGACTAAAGAGGTTGCAATTTGTATATTTCATAATTACGATGCTACTGTGCTATACAAATAAATGGTTGTGTCAAGATAGTTGTTCTATTTCTTGTAATGTGCAACATTCTCGACAAATTAGTTGTATGAAGTTTCAAATTTCATTTGCTGTGTGAGTAAAGGGAAAATAATTCATTGTATTAACAGTTGTTCTAAGAACTAATATACTATCGTATATGTCCAGAAATATAAGTCTGAATTTGTAATTCTATTATGTTTCATATTCAGTTTGTTTTTGCAACACTTTCTTTCATGGATTATGAAGTATAGAAGTGTTGAGATTTCAAGTGCGAGTGAAATTCCATATTGGAAAAAGACGGACTTAATGAGGGACATATAAATTGGAAGGTCCCATAAACCCTTTGTCTTAAGATTTTGGATTGGATTGTGGTGTCAGGCTTACGAATGTGTTCACTCACTAAGCCCATGAAGCAGATCTCCCAAGGGGCTTTCTGGCGCCAACTAGTGGTAACAAAGCTGATAGTTCGGCAGGGACGAATATGATGCAGAAAAGACCTTATAAGAGTTGAAACTGTGAACTAGTATGATTCTTGTGCATTTGGACACAAGACCATTTAGCTTCTCTAACTTCTTGTTATATTAGTTTGATTTCTCTGTCTTAAATGACATGAAGAATTATGCTTGATGATTACAATTTGAAATTTGACTATGTAAAGATAAAGAATATCAAGTAAGAGGCTCAGTAATCCCTGCTGGTGCTTAATCGAGAAAATAAAGTACCATTTTTTATTAAAGGAAAAGTAATCCCTACTAGTTCATCTTCTACTGAGTCTCATTTGCTTCCTTCCAGGTGATGGATTTACAATTCACAGTATTTAGTCTTCTTTTCGTGTTGTTTGGGTTTTAAACAATATAGCATTATATTTCTCATCATATCACTATGTTGCTGAAATTTAGTATTTCTTTTCTTCGACATTGTCTATATCAAATTATTGAAATGAACTGTATAATAGATTTGGCCATGACTATATTGTAGCCATTAATTTGAACTTTCTTTCTTCCATTTTTAGGACCCTAATAACAAGAAGGTCGTAATTTGTGATGAGAAGCTGAAGAAGATATTTGGTGGCAGGGACAGTGTTGGGTTTCTTGAAGTTGCTGGATTGATAAGTCCTCACTTTCTTAAATAAATTCAGGAGGGTGGATGGGGAACTCAAGGATCGCTTTTTTTATTTTATTTTATTTGTGCAGTTGCGCTATCTTTTTGAGTAACAACAGTAGTGAAAATCAGGCTGCTACTTTCTGCAATTAGTAGTGTTTCGAGCTTTATTAGTGGTTGGATACAGAGTCGGCTTTGTTAAGAGTTTTACTTATTAGTAGAGATTTCCAATTTATGCTTTTGTTAAAACATCTCCAATTTATGCTTTTGTTAAAACATCTTTTTAAGTAAGTTTTGGTTGAATTACTATATACAAATTCTATTCTGTCGAACTATCCCTTAGGATTCAATGAATCCTTCTCCAGTGAGCTGGACAACAATCACAGACCACCTCTACTCAGGTACTCAGGTATTAACGTTCAATGTGAGAACTGGAGAGATAAGAGTGGCTTCCTTTTGGATAAAATTGAAACTACTAATGCCAAGACTAGTGAGACAAAACTTCACCCTGACATTAGACAACTGTGTTTGTGATGCTGTTGGAATCAAAGCTACCTTCTCTTCTGCAGATTGGAAAGATGTGGAAATTCCAAGAACTTCAAAATTTTTTAAGACAAAATCCATAATTTTCATAGGGATTATTAAGAAATCAACTTTCAGAGTTGAAATCACACCATAGACCGCCATTTCTCTGCTCTGCACCCCTTCTACATTATTTCTCTGTCCCAATCAAACTAAATTGTACAGAAAATCTAGCGGATTCAAAGGGTATCTAAACCTATTCATTGGGAAGGTCCCATGCTACAGTGTTGGATCAATTTTTGGACGATGGTCATAAAGAGTAAAAATTAGGCAAGTTTTGATGGAGGATTATTGGACCTGCCTACAAGAAGCTCTAACACAAAAAATGGAATCTGATTCTCAAGCTTCACTACATCTCTGAGGATGGTATCCATGGAAAATTTTTTCCCTGATGACAATAAACTCCAGAGGATTTTTATTCTCTTTGTTCTTGTTCTTTTTCCATGCGAAGAAACTGCACTGATTGTTTTGTTGCAACTTGCTTGCATTGCATGTAAATTGTCTTGTTCGTATTTGTTATTTTTTATTGTAAATCAACCTGATCTAGAACATACCATTGATTATCATAATCCATGATAAGGTACCATCATGGATATCGAATTGTGTGTGGTAATAACCTCGAACATCTCTCACTTTCTTCTTCAGTTGATCGAACAGAACTTGGAAATCTGGAAGGTTGAATTGTTGATGGATAAATTGTATTTTTTCAAGTTTGCATTTTTGCATCTTGAAGAGCTTAGTCTGGAATTGGTAACAAGTTCCCAAGGCTATACTTTCAGGAGTTTAGGCTTATGGGTTAACGGTGCCGACAGATTTTGGAACTTGAAAAATGCAAATAGGATTTTCAATATCATGTTTATGCTCATTGTTGAGTATGCTCTTTATCTTGCTAGTCCATTTCTCTTCACTGAAATTTGAATTGATAATGGAATCTCCAGAGGCACTCTTGTGTGCATCCATGAATTCTGCTAAAGAGGTGACAAAAAATTAGCAATTAAGATAGAAAAAAGTATTAACACACGAGAACTCCAAGTAGGCTTCTCACCTTGTAGAAGTAGATACACCTGTAAACTCTTTCAGGGAAAGATTTAGTCTCAATAGATGCTTCTCACCTTGTTATAATTTCATAGAAATGTTCCTTTAAATTCGATGGGAATTTCATCTCACCTAAAACTTAACCAAACGACTCTGAAGATCAGTCTTTCCATCATATGAATAGAGATATCTCAAAATACAATCACTCTCTATCTATGAAGTACCGACACGCTCAACAAAATGAGAGTTGATGTTTGATATGTCTGCGATACTGACACACTTTCGACACGCATCTGACACGTGATCCACGATTTTCGACACGTTGACTAATTCGACATGCGTATTTAACTGTGTCCGACACGATCAAATGACAATTTTATAAATAAAAATTCAACTTCTCTTAAATCCCTAACCCAACTTCTCATTTCATTCCCTAATTTAGCTTCTCATTCATTTTCTAAAAGCTTCTCATTCATTTTCTAAAAATTCAACTTCTGGTTCGTTTATAAAACGCAGACATCTTCGCCTTCATCTTCAAAATCAAGCTTTTGCCAGTTCGCTGGTTAGTCTTTTTTTTTTTTTTTTTTTTAATTTCTTGTTTCTAATTTCAGACTCTTCTCTTCTAATTTGTGTATTCGTCTTCGTCTTCATCTTTTTGTTGTTTCTAATATCGGTGAAGTTGATTTCTTTCTCTGTATTTTTTTTTTCTTTTTTATTTTTTCAATATGTGTTGTGTCAAAACTGTAGCTGCATATTGTGAAATCTGTTAAAAATTAAGTTCAAGTTTTATTTATTCAATCTATGTTTCTACTAGTAGCACGATAATGATAGAAATAAAACTGATTTTTTTTTTTTATTGTTATTGTTAATATAATTAAAAATAAAACTGTTTATATTTATAAGATATAAATAATGATTAAAAATAAATAAATAATGAATATAATTTATTTTATTTATTTATTTTTTGTTAAATTAATGAATATGAATTATAATATATAATGTATATATTAAAAATATTATTTAATATTCAAACGTATTTCAACGTATCGAAATCTAAATTTTTTTACAATTAACGTGTTGACATATTATATCGTGTCATGTCGCATGTCATGTGTGTCATGTCGCATGTCATGTGTCGGTGTCGGTGCTTTATAGCTCTCTATCTCTTCATTCGGATAGGTTTGCTGAATCCAAATCCAAAAGCATCCATTTCTACATCCCTATGTTTCCTAAATTCGCCATGTTTATGATTCCTCATGCTATGCTTCGGGAAGTTTTGGCTTAACCGCTCCACCGTAAATATTAGTGCCTAAGTCAGTCCTTTTTTAAAAAGATATCCTCCACTTTCCAGTCCCACACTTTCTTATAAAAAAATCTCTATCACATAATATTATTAACTGTCCATTTATGAGATTAATATAGTATTTAAGTACTTAAATTATGAATCTGTATAATAACTAATATGCTGATATATCAGATGACAATTAGTTAATTTAAAATATTACTTGGTTGATATCTTATCCTAAAATCTTAGCCCTCGATGGTTGGGGGATAATAGGAATCACAAAAATCTTACCCTGGGATGGTTGGGGACTTTCCAAGATAATAGAAATCACAACTACCAGATGTTAGACTGCTATTTTGGGATATGGAGTAACAATAGCAACCACTAAAAAAATAATATGTTCCTAAATTTCTAAATGCAACCCTATTTCGAATTCTACCATTTCCTTCGGTCCCCAAGTTTCTGGAATCTAAATGCTTCTCTCCAACCAAATCCAAGTGCTTTCCAATCAACTATCTATCAACACAAGCTCATGGTTTTCTCAAGTCCCCTGAACCCATGCCAACTACTCTGTTTCAGAGATCTTATAATCCTTCTGAGTTCATCCACTCATCATTTTGATAATTTAACCTGAATTCTATATCAATTGTCTCAAACCTTCAAGGAAATTAAAAAAAATATGATCTTAAAAATCCCTGGACCTGTTGAAAATACTGATTTTGTCCATTAACTTCTTGATGCATATTGCAGTTGCAGTGAGACAGACCTCATAAACAAATTCAACAGAAATGATTCCCTGGGTTATAGTCTTAAGACCAAACATAGAGGATCCATTCACAGATCATCAAAATAATTAAAAAGAAAAAAAAAAGTTTTAACATTTAGTGCACTATCTCTGCTTCTTAATGCATTCCAATTTATGGAAGGAACAAAAAATAGCACCTATCAAGTCTCCAAATCTTTTTAGTTAACTGCCAATTTAAGATGAAAACTCAGGTCGAGTCGAGGGCCTACCACGTAGTGCAGGAGTTTCACGACTTCAAATCCTGATAAAGTCATTTCCTTTAAAGAATTTTCGATGTATCAAAATAAAAATTACCACTTATCAAATTAATTCCATTTTAGTTCACAGTGCATTTTCAAATCTGACAATAAAAAAAAAATCATTAAATTTATAATGAATGTAATTCTATTAGTTATTCCCATAAAAACTCCTAATATTCTCATTCTTTTTCTATATTCCTTTCCCTGATTACTTCACATACCATTCCATCCTCTTCATAATTTAAAGTTACCTGCAAATAATTTTCAGAATGTTGCATGAAACTTATTATTTTACTTTTTCTTGCTAAATTAAATTTCAAAATTGTTCAAGTAGTATACCATGAAGATTTGAAACACTGCCATCAGGTGATAAATTAAAGATTTTTTTTTGTTCTTTTTGAAATAGGTATTTTTTGAAAACTGATTTGAAACAGGGTTTGTTTGGAAGTTAATAATTCCTTTTCTATAATCAATTCAGGAAAAAAAAAAAGTTTGGGAAAAAGTGAAGTTAAGTTTTGTGTAGTCAATTCAAAGCTATTGCCAATACCATAAAACAAACACCATATGGATGAAATATTCTTTGATAAACCTAATCCATTAGGTTAAATAATAAATTAATTAATAATGATCTTATACATCAATCAATCAATCAATAACTATAAAATAAGGTGAATATAGTAATTAACTATTTAAATTATGAGTATATATTATAATTAATATATTGATATATTAGATTATCATTAATTATTTTATATACAAGATGTGTTAAATTACCATTGATTATTTTATATAAAAACCGACAAGTTGATATGTTAAATCACCATTGATTATTTTATACAAAAGCCCACGTTTCAAGTCACAATTGCTTAGTCTATAATATGACGTGCTAAAATGAATTATCAAGAAACTGTAATTTCTAAAAGTTAGAGAAAAAAAAAACAAAATGCAAAAATGGTGCCATAATCTCTAGAAGCAATAAATCAGAAGCAGAAAGAAAGAATATATGGTTAGATCTTCACATGGAAAAGTCTATGGTAGTAGTACTTTTTTCCCCCTTTCTTCCCAATTTCCATCCGCATCCACCTATCAATTTAAAAAAATAAATAAATAAATAAAATTATTTACATGACTATTCTTCTCCGGCTTCAATCCCTTGTGTGCAGAATCAATATGCAACCCATATTTGTAAATCAATATGAAGTCAGTATGACCCTTTAAAATGGTTTTTCTTTGTTCAATAAATTGTATGGAGGATATCCCTTTCTACTTGGTTGCAGTTCGGGAGAAAATGTCAACAGGAGCACTGGTGTAGCCAACGGCATTGTGCTTCAATTTACCATTTGAAGAGATTTTTTGGTGATCAAGAAAAATTACAATCACAGTGATATCATCATGAAAGTGCCGCCTTACACCCTAGTCAATTTTCTTTATATCATCGTATCTCATCTCTCTATTCTTTGCAGCCTCCTGAAGAGCAGCTCTCACCAATCTCTTTGCAATCCCCTGCAATTACAAAGGAACATATTGCGTAGTTAGGCAAACTACTTAAACCTGCCAAAGTATTTCAAAATCTTATGCTGTTAAAAAATTGAAGCAAACCATGAACCAACATAAAAAAAAAAAAAAAAAAAAAAAAATGGCAGCGAACTTCTACTATTTCTCAAGGAATAAAGATAACCCAACCAAAAAATTTAGAAAAGAGGGAAAATGAATGAATTATTGCATTTCCATGAATCAAGCTGGTAGTATCATGTACGGAAAAAAAAACAAAAAACTTGTAGTATAATGTACCCCAAAAAATGAAATTGGATTATTTTATTCCAAGGTCTAATCAAAGTTAAAATTTGCCTAACTTAAAAATTAAAGAACTCCAAGACCACGGGCAGTAAAAGAGACAAGAAAGTCCAGAATCACTCACAGCTCTTGGGTTTTTGAAAACAATATCTACGGCTGCTTCATCACTCAACTGTTCCCAAAGACCGTCTGAAGCAAAGATCAGAAACATGTCCTGCGGTCTGAGCTCTCTGATGATTATTGAAGGTTCGGCTGTCATTGCAGGCCGTTTCAAAGGAACAGGGTTTCCAAATTGCTGAAACACTGGATCTCTGTTAAATTCGGGTTTCTTCAGATAAACATCACCAATAGACCTTGATACCTGAAAAGAAAAAGAAGAAAAAGGTTTAAAGTGACAGTTCCGTTACATTCCTTAATGTTATCGGCCATAAGACATCTGAAAGAAAAGTAATAGCCTGCTGTAGCTGAAGGAACACCTCGTTTAACTCATATCAAGTCAAGAACAAAGTAAAACATTCCAGGTGCCCGACTGAGTTAAATGGTGTCGGTATATTAAATAACCCTAATATATGTTCTAATATAAGGCCTAATAGATAATGAACCTTTGTAGTGGGCCTAATGGGCAACTGGTTTAACCCTAGTGTAAACCTATATATATGCTAGCTGAGGGCAGTATGCTAGGTATTCCAAATTAGATATCTAGGGTGTAATGCTTCAAGCAATCGCATATTGCTTGACTTAAAACCCTAACAATCTTGAAGCATTATGTTTTCTAATTTTTGGATTCAAGTTTTCTTGTTCTAATTTTAATTCAAGTTCTAATTTGATTAATTAAATAATCAAATTTATTGTTCTTGATCCAAGTTATTGATTAAATAAAAAAAAAAAAATAGAGAGTTTGGTAGTTGAAAAAAAAATAAAAATTGGAATCAAGCTCGTGCAACAGTGGTGATTTGGAATCAGACAACAATAGTGGAAGTGTTAGGCATTAAAATTAAGCTATTTTATTAGTATTTTAGGTGTCATTTTATATTTAATTAAGATAGTTTCTGTTTTAATTAGATTAATTTTGTTATAGTTTTTAATTTTAATTTCAAATTAAGATTTAGTAAGATTTTGGTAGATTTAATAAGGTTTAAATTTAATTTTGAATAAATATTTGATTTGATTTGATTTTGATTTTGTTAAGATTGTTGATTATGATTTTTTGAATAAAGATTTCTAATTGATTTGATATTGTTTTGAAGTTTTAAAAATTGAAATTTTGGATTTTCAGTTTGAAAAATTTCTTCAGGGGCTAAAATATCGGGTACCGGTATTTGGAGACACTACCCGGTATTTGGAGAGAAGGAACCGGTATTTGAGAAGCAAGTGGAACCCGAAGGACAATAGAGAATATCGGGTACCGGTATTTCACCATGTACAACCGGTATCTCACCTCATTGCATGAAATACGGGTACTCGGTATTCTGAGCTATGCAACCGGTATTTCATGCTTCTACCCGGTATTTTACACTGCCCTTAGAAATGAAGTCTATAAAAAAAGCAACCTAGGCTTGGAAAAAGGGAGATCACACTTGGGAGCTAAGGGGATTTAAAGGAGGCTAGAGAAAAGGATTTTTGGAGCTTCAAGACCTTCAATCAATCAAAGAAATCATCAATTAGAGTTTTTATCTTCTCTACTTATTATTTTTTTGCGAATTTAGTATGAACATGTTTAATTTATTGATTAGTTCATCTTTTCTTTATTTAATCATGTTGAACTAAATCCTTTTTTCTAGGATTTAGATGAAGTTAATCGAATAATAAAGGTTGATGACAATGATTTATGATTTTAATTGTTCTTAATATATAGTTTGATTTGTTAATTTTGATTTATAAGTGTTTTATAATTGGCCATTATAATCACTATCTAATGTAGCTATTTACAAGCGATAGCTGCGATAGTTATTTGTTCATGGAATTAATAAGCTAAAGCATGTATTACTAAGAGATTAGGGTACACTTTAATGGATATTATGAAATTGCTAAGGATCTTAATGAATTAACATTGATTCGGTGATCACGAGAGTAGACACTTGTATTAATGTTAATCTTTGGATTTTTGCTCGAGAGAGATTAATTCATAATTTAGAGTAATCAATCCATCGAACATTTTAGTTTTGAAATCATTATTGAGTCAATCAACCGATTAAATTCAATTAACGGAATCTAAATTCTAGATCGTTTTCCTTTAATAACTTGAATTCCCAAGTTGAGATTTCTTATTTAATTAAATTTTGTTTTAATAATTCATCCAAACCAAATTAATTTCTTTCCAATTAATAAAGATAATATAAATTTCAGTAATTGATAACGTCTCTCTGTAGAACGATACTCTACTCATTCTATTACTTGATAAAGCGATTCGTGCACTTGCGAAAAGCCCGAACAGAAACACATATGTCTTCATCTCTTTCTTTATATTTTCTTCCCTTTGTCTTCTTTGAGCCTGGTCTCCATTTCTTTCAAAGAAAATATAAAAAATAATAAATATTTTATAATATTAAAATTATATTTTAAATTCTACCAAAAAAGATTTTATTTTAAAAAATTAGTTATATAAAAATTGAAAATGTAATTACATATAATTGAAAATTATATTAAAAAAAAAAAAGCAAAAGCATCCTAACAAATAAGAATAAAATATTGAAATACAACAACACTATGGACATTAAAAAACCTACTTAGGTGGTCCAAGTTTCGAATAGGCCAATACCTTTGATATGTATCAGTTATATTTGCACAAAGAAAAAGAAGGAAAAAGAAAACAAGAGACTAACTATATATATCTTTACAAAGGTAACTTGCAAAACCAACAAGCTTTTGGTTCAGTAATCAGAAGTATTGGAGCAGGAAAAATGATTATTGTAGTGCCATTCTCAAAAGGTCCTGCTATACTTCCTACCATAGAATTATTCTCTAGATCATCTAAACTTCCTTGTGATTTTACATCATCTATGACTTTTCTTCTGAATTTTCTTGTTTCCTCCATTGTGATTCTACACCAAAATAGCAGATTTTAAAAACTATCTACATGAAGTCTAATTATCCCAATCTTTGGCGAACATATATATCCCAACTTAGCTTAGCTTGCTTAACTTCTCCCCACAACTAAAGAAATTTAAGGATTAGAGTTATTGAGTTCAAAGCATTATCACATTTATTGTTTTATTTTATTAATAATTATTTTCTTTAGTTTAGGATGATGCACTTGAATATAATATATGAAAATCTACTGTCTTATTTCATATTTCCATATGTGTTACACGACCATATTGGGATTCAATGCAGTCTTTTGGAATTACCGGAAGATCAAAATAAAAGGACCAAGACTAGTTCTCACTGATTTTGATATGACAGGAAAAAAAAAAAATTAAGGCATCAAACTTATTGCAAGAATTTATACTGGAACTTACAACAATTAACCATAAAAATACAACAGCAGACGATAACAGTAGAAACACAGAGAAAGGAAAGAAAAGAAGGCAATGTTGATAAATGGCAGCAACTTGTCATCTCAGCAACAACTTTCACCATCAACATCTCATATGCCTTTGTTAGACAAAAACTGATATTATTCTGCAGGAATTTTCTATTAAATAAAACACATAAAAAGATAGAAGCCAACAGAAAGATCTCCAATTAGGCCTGAATGTGAACCCACCTTTGCTGTCAAACCAAATGGAACAGAGACTTGGCTATCAAATTAATCATTGAATGGTGATTATAATAAGCTTGACAAATAAGGAGGAAAAAAGAAATATGAATCAAATGGAATGTTGAGTTATTAAAAAAAAAAAATGAGCACTTACTCTTTATGGCTGAAGTTCTGCTCAGGATCATCAATCATCTATGCAGATGTGACATACATGGGCAATTTTTTTCCAATACTCTCCCTGTTTATCCTTCAAACTTGCTGACAACATTGGCAGTTTTGTTAATTTTACTTCTCGGAGGGAGTTAATGTGTTGTAATGCATCAGGAAGCATCTTCAAATTTTTGGAGTTCCTGATCTCCAAGTCTTTCAGACGAGGCATTGCTCTTTCCTCCACATTCCATTCTTCTAATAGCTCCAGTTCCCAGAGCTTGAGGACTTCAAGCTTAGCAAATCCTCCCAAACTGCAGAGCATTTTCTTTCCTGCAAATGATTTGGACAACAGTCTTAGAATTCTAAGATTTGGAAGCTTGTCCAAGCTTTGCAACGGATCCTCTACAAGTCCAGATGCTGACAAGGTTACTTCAACGACGTTCTGAGGGAACTTAGACACCAGTTGTTGATTCTTTAGTTTTCCGAAACAATAGACATTGGAGAGCTCCTTGTGGTCTAATAATGACTCCAAATACAGATCAGAGGGCTGACTTGATTCATCATATGATTTCAACTTCAAGGATTGAAGGTGCTTCAGGTTCGTAACCCATTTCGCCACAGCTACAAGCTGAGAGGACATTGCTTTCTTACGAGATGGCACTGCTATCTTGCATTTCAATCCCAGTTTTGTAATATTTGATAATGTATCCAGGCCATTTCTCACTGGTGTTTCCTCGTCGACAAC
>CANXYC010048128.1:0-11088 GCA_948193065.1 Aleurites moluccanus
ATGATTGATATGATCCTGTGGGTATTGTTAATACAGTTGATTGAGAATATATGACAGGTTGTGATTGATAATGAATGAATAGAGATTGTATACATGTATACATTGTATTGATAGGATTGATATGGCAGATATTGGGTTCTACAGGTGCCGGTCGCCATTGGCATCTCCCATGCCCTAGGACAGTCGCGGCTCGCGAGAGCGGGTCGTGACACAGTATTCCACATGATTTTCATTAATTACTTATCTTAGAATCTCTATTCTTAATTCCCAACAACATCCCATTAATCTCTTAAAGAAAAACTGCATTAAATTTCACATTAAATTTCAGAGTTACTGTTCATAGCAGTTCAACCTCCAAAATTTCTCCCACATTAATTACCATTAATTGATTCAATTCAATAGCAATAAGTTCTATATACCCAGAATTAATTATCCAAGTCCCATATGCTTAAATAAATCCAAAGAAAATAATTTAGGAAGAAAATTTACCTTATTTCCTTTAAACTGAGATTCTGCAAATATTGCTCAAATCTGATGATTCTACTTTAATATAGACTAATCTAGAAGTCTATTGCATTAATCTAAACTTTAATGCCTTAGAATAAAATATGGAACAAAACTGAGAAGAAGACTGAAATTGCCAAAGGAAGAAAGAAAGAAAAAAAATCGTGAAATCGATACTCGATTACTGGGGGTTAAATAGACCTCTACCCAGAAACACGCTAGCCAGCTCACCTCGCCAAACCTGCCTCAGCAATGCTACCTCACCTAACTAGCTAGCCAGTCCCACTTTGCATTCTCAGCTCGCACTTGCCAGCTTGCCAATCTTGAACCGGCAATGCTGCCTCGCACATTCCAGCTCACATATGCTACCTCACGTATGTTGACTCGCCAGACTCTCCTCGCAACTCTTCCTCGCATATGCCTCTTAGGAAATGCTTCTTCACCTCTTTGCCTCTTCGCTTCTTCGCCAAAGATCTTCACCAATCTAACTTTGCCACTTTGCCATAATTCCGCCTCGCATTGCCAGTCCGCAAAAATGCTTTCTTGCATTAGGCTGGCTCTCTATAACCAATACTTCTAAGATAAATTCCTGCCTGAACATTCCACCTTAAGACAGCTCGCAAATGAGCTACAATTATCCAAACTTATCAATTCTTCTTGTCACTTACAATCAACAGGCAGAAACACAACATAACAAAATTTCAAATTAAACTATCCAACACACAGACCGTAGTGACTCTCTAAAAGTCACCAAACTCCTGCCTCAAAATCTGACCGAATAACCTTGATACAAATCACTCTCCATTGAGATATGCTTATCCAAAAATTCTAAAATTTTACATACATTATCTCAACATACAAAGAAACATTTTTTATGTTCACAACTTCAGCTAATTCTACTTCAGTCATTCCCAGTAATTCTAAACAAATACTACATCCCTGCAGAAATTCTCAACCAGACAAGCCTTGCTCAAATAGACACAACTCATCACATACACAGAATTTTATCAAACCCTTTTATATAATTATAGCTAAGATATGAATTAACAACTTTTATGTGTTACATTTCACCAAATTATGTCTTTAAGAACATGAAATGATCATTACTGAATACTGCAGCATCCAAAAACAGAATTTTTCTGAAATTCTCAACATTCTCATTTAAAATTTAATAAATTCTCCAAACATACAAAATCAATAAATACAAATTCAAAAAAATAGCAGATATTACATATAAAGGCTCAACATATCCAAAATTTAAATCACAGAGACAACCACATAGACTATGGTGACTCTCTAAATATCACCCAAACTTACTGCCTACAATCCATCCGAACAGGTCTAATAAAGTCCACTCTTCACTGAGATATACTTATCCAAAAATCCTGAAATTTTACAACCAATAACACAACACATAAAGAAACATTTTTCATGTTTACACCTTTGGTTCAAACTGTCTCAGTCATTCCCAGTAAATTCAAACAGTCTCAGATTTCCTGCAGACACATTAAACCAGACCAGTCTTGCTCAAAGAGATATAACTCCTCATACACACAGAATTCTGCGAAGCCATTTTACAAAATTATAAATGAGACATAATTCCACAATCCTTATATTTTACACTTTACCAAATTATTTCCTTAAGATCATGCAACCAACCTCACAAAATCCTACAACTGCAACCATAAATTCTGGATTTCTCAAACTTCATATTTGAAATTAATTTAAATTCATCAATTTCACAATAAATAAAATATAACAAAATGGCAGATATTACAGGACTATAGTGTTTTTGGCATAGCAGACCCCTTAACCCGATTCTTTCTTCTCTTGACTACTCATAAGGAGACATTTTTAGGGTTTGCTCATTGTTGATTTGTTGGTTAGGGATCTTGCTGTTGGAGTCGTGGATTAAGACTGCAAATATTAGATTGATGACAAGGGTTAATAGGAGGATGGTTGAAATGGTGAGTAGGGTTTTTTGGCTGGTTCTTTAATGGTTATGGTGACAGGGGTGAGGATTTTATTGTTTTCAAGATTGATATTTCCTCAAATAAATTTACTTTGGAATTTATTTGGTATCTAAAATATTTTATAATTATTAAAAATATATTTTTTAAAATTTTATTATTTTATTATTTAAAAATATGAAATGGGTTCCACAATTTCATGTTACCAAATTAATTAACTCTGTCAATTTATTGAAGAGGCCCCAATTTGACTCAAATTGAAAGTTAAAGGATCTAATTAGACGAATTTTTTTCATGACCTTGATTGAACTTTTGGCCAAAATTCAAGCCCTGAATTAGATATTTGCCTGTAATTAACAAATCAACTACCCTATAAAAAGGAAATTGGCTTATAATTCCGAATGGAGGGAATAAATTATTTTTTTCCTTTCAAAAATTTAAAATTATTTTTAGTATTGATTTTAGAGGTAAAATTGATCTCATGTTGACTTTTAAAATAGTCACATCTTACCACTATAATAAATCATATATTTTTAGGGATAATGTAAAAATATATTTCTGAAATATGTCATAAATATTATAAGGGTGAGGATTTTATTTTTTCAAGATTGATATTTCCTCAAATAAATTTACTTTGGAATTTATTTGGTATCTAAAATATTTTATAATTATTAAAAATATATTTTTTAAAATATTATTATTTTTATTATTTAAAAATATGAAGTGAGTTCTACAATTTCATGTTACCAAATTAATTAACTCTGTCAATTTATTGAAGAGGCCCCAATTTGACTCAAATTGAAAGTTAAAGGATCTAATTAGACAAATTTTTTTCATGACCTTGATTGAACTTTTGACCAAAATTCAAGACCTGAATTAGATATTTGCCCATAATTAACAAATCAACTATCCTATAAAAAGGAAATTGGCCTATAATTCTGGACGGAGGGAATAAATGATTTTTTTCCTTTCAAAAATTTAAAATTATTTTTAGTATTGATTTTAGAGGTAAAATTGATCTCATGTTGACTTTTAAAATAGTCATATCTTATCACTAGAATAAATCATGTCTTTTTAGGGATAATGTGTAAATATATTTTTGAAATATGTCATAAATATTACATTCCCTAAAATTATGAAAATGGAGCAGCCCACCCCTTTTCCTTTATCCCTTATCACTTTGTTATCTCTCTCTATTTTATTTTATTTTTTATAAATATATTTAAATATTTTAAAAATTCATAAATATTTATTTTATGAACAAAAATTATAAATAAATGGTTAATAAAATTTTTGTAAAATGTATTTTATTTGACATATTAAAACTTGAAAAATAATTTTTTTCATAAATTATTTATATATAAATTTAATTTTCAAAAATTCTTAAAAATTCTTATTTAATTATCATATTATAAAAACTATCAATTTTCACATATAACTTCACCAAATATAAACTTTAATTTAACTAATTTCAAAACATAGTTTCTTATAAAATAAATTCTCTCTCTCTATATATATATGCCCTATTCTAAATTAATTATTAGCTTATTTAATTATATTTTTTATTCTCACTTATTATACTTTAATTTGTCACACCTCAACTCCAGTGGTGCGACGGTCCTAGGGTAAGGGTAGGCTTAAGGCCACCATAAATCCGTAGAATGCACATATCCTGGATCTCATATATAACATATATCCACATCATACATAGTTATCATCATAAATATTCAATTTTATAAATTATATAATCATCATTCATGCATTTCCTTACATCATCATATGATTTCCTCATGTTCCTTACCGATCAAAAAATGTATCCCACATTAATAAGGAATAAGTGTAACTCACAATGTATCAATTCAGACATCAAAATAAAATCATCTTCAACATCTAACTACGAAACTCTAGAGTATATTTCTCATACATATAAATACCATAATACAAAATAATATATATATCAAAAGAATTATATAGAGTCTTCTAAGAGGAATAAATTAAGAAACTCTGTCTTCTATATCACCTGAAATCCACAGAAGAGGAGTGAGCCTTCAACTCAGTAAGATATAAACTATACTAATGCTTACAAGTAACACAAAAATATAGAGGATAAGTATGATCTTGAACATATATTTAATATACTTTGAAATATCATAAGGAAAGAGATTATCAGAATCATGGCACAAGAGATCATAACATGAACAATCATGGTTTCTTTAACATGTGAGTACCCACCAAGAATGGCATTATAAATCATATCATGAAATATAACTCAGAACAGATCATAGCATAGCGTATCGGTGTACCTTGTCACCTCAATGTCTCCATGTGCTTGCACAGGGCACATGCCTAGTATTTCTGGTCCCCAACTAGAAGGGACACTAACAAAAAAATCCTATCAGGTGGGTTCCTGATGTGCACATTGGATCAATGAACTAACTCTCATTGGGAAGAGTGTTCTATTTTCATGTGGGTCATGGGTTATATAGCTTGGACATATTATTAAGAAACACAGTGGTCACAAGACCATCATCACATATTTATATATAGTTATTCCATCACACAAATAGGTATATAATGATCTTGGTCCAAGAAAACAACAACCAAGTCATCCATACAATTGGCATATTTAGGAGAGTTTCAACAATTTATAGTTTACAATTATAAATTTATAGGTTTAGGTTCATCAATAATGAATTTAAGAAAATTACATGAAGTAAGAAAAGAGTAGCAAACTCAATTAATGGATAGCAACATATATTAACATAGTTCATATTTATCTCAAAGCAATTTATCCTTGTATTTCCCTCAAATACTTGTACATTCAATAATTTTCTCTATATTTCTTGAATTCTCCTCTCCTATGTCAAATCGCCAAATACTCATAATTAGAGTTCATGCCCAAAAATGTTCATACATGGTAAATTCTTATGATTCTAATCATCTTTTAGAATCCAATATGTTTTCTAACATCAATTTAATCACTTATTAAAGAAATGTGAAAGTTTGGGATTAATAGCTACTATTCACCCAAAACTCTAAATCCATAAATATCTTGCTATAATCTATAATAAATGCCAATTGATACTCTTAAAAATCTATTCATAACTCATAATCATATATTCTAACTATGTATTAACTTATTTTAAACTTAGATTGGAGTTTGAAATAAATACCTTAAAACCCTAGAATGGAGATTCTTGAGAAATCTGAAATCTTGATGTTATTGAAGGTTTGATTCTTGATTCTTATGTTAATGGAGATAAAATAAGTGTTTGAGAAGAAAATTTAATGAATTTATGGGTGGGTGAAGTGTATTTATGAAGAAAGAGAGGAAGAAAAACGAAATAAAATGAAGTTTGAAAATGAAGGAGAAGGGTTGGATATTTATAGGTCCGACACTTTCACACCCGTAAATAGGTTTCACGGTCGTGAAAGCCACTATTTATGTTGGGTTTGAAACACTTATTCACGGCCGTGAAGGGATGTTTCACACCCGTAAAAACAAAGGTGAAGAATTAACCAATTTACACAGAAAATATTTTCACGGTGGTGAAAAATCTTTCATGCCGGTGAAGAGGTCTTCACTCCCGTGAAAACTTTCTTTAAGGTGGTAAAACATTTTCAAGGGGGTGAATCATTTTTAAGGGGGGCGAAACAATTTTAAGGGGATGAAACATTTTCAAGGGGGTGACTCATTTTCAAGGGGGTGAAAGATTTTCGTATTTTCTCCATTCTAACTTATCCATACTCAATCAACTTATACATACACATGTTTAATACCTCAAAATCAATCACAACTCATCATGTCTCAACATATAATCATTATAGGAGTAATCTATATTCAATATAACATTCTAGATTATCTACCATGCACATATAAATATACACATGCTAACATTTATCAAACAAATATGAACAAACACACATCTACTCTGACATTTCAAGTACTTTGTATTACATAATTATTCTTACAATAATTATAATATATTTTCTTCATATAATTTTATTAAATAAAATATCAGTTTGAAATAATGTGATTTAAAAATTTTTCACTATTTATATAGTTAAAAGAATAAGATTTATATTAATTAGTTTTAGGTCACATCTTTCTTATTTAATTTATATTTTAAAATATAATATAATATAATTTATATTAACTAGTTTTAGTCACATTTTGTATTTTTTATTTAATTTATATTTTAAAATATAAATTAAAATATATAAGAAAATATAAATATTTTAGGTCACATTTACTAGAGAGAGAAATAATGGAGAGAGAGAGAGATAAAAATCTCATTATAAGAAAATATTTAATAAAATTAGTTAAATTAAAGTTTATATTTGGTGAAATTATATATGAGAATAGTAAATTTTATAATTTGATAATTAAATAATAATTTTTAAAAATTTTTGAAAATTAAATTTATATTTAAATAATTTATGTTAAATTGAAAAGAAATTATTTTTTAAAATTTTAATATATCAAAATAAAATATATTTTATAAAAATTGTATTGACCATTTATTTATAATTTTTTGAAGTTAAAATAATACTTTATAAATTTTTAAAGAATTTAAATATATTTATAAAAAAAAAATAAAGAGAGGAATATAACAGAGTGAAAAAGAGGTAATGGAGCAGGGAGCGGGCTGCCACATTTTTGTAACTTTAAGTGTCATATTTGGGTTTTTAAAAATTTAAAGTGCCAATATGATATTTGTGATATATTTCAGGGATATATTTGTATTTTATCTCTATTTTTTTTTTATATTGGTCTATATAAAATTAATATTTAATTTAATTAAATAATATTAATAATTGGAAGTATATTAAAATATTTTAAGAAAATATAAATAAAATAAAATATTATAATTAAAATCTGACTAAAATGCAGGCCGACTTGCGACAACTAGTATAAATAAGAGAACTACTTACACTAGTTCATGTATGAGTCTCATCAGATATAATTAGACCTATATTTGTTGTTTTTTTTTCTAAGGTCAAATATGAATTCTATAGTCATTCGGATCTAAATATGTATCTAAGCTTAAACCCATTTAAAAACTATAAAGGGGATAATAAAGTAAAATATTATATGGTTTGATACTTATTTAAATTGGGAGCTGAAATTTTTTCATAACATTTCAGTACCATATAGTTTACGCTATTACATACTTTAATGTCAAATTGTCTAAAGCCATCAAATATGCTGACGTGAAATTTAAATTTATTTTAATTTCTTAGGTAGCACCACTGTGGCACCACTTGTCATATTAAAAATTGAAAAAAAGCAACTTTTATTATTTTAGATGTTTCCTGCTTCTTCACTCATCTCCACTTTCTTTTACTATTCCTCATTTTCTCACTTTCCAAACAGAAAACCTCCATTCTCTATTTCTAAACTTAAATGTTTTTCTCTCCACAAAATTCATAAAAATATTAATAATACTAGAATTTTCTAAGATTTTGTGTTTTGTATAAATTAGAATTAAAACTTACACTTATTTATCTGGTTTTTTTTTTCTTTTCCTTCACTTTCTCTAACCCAAACACGATATTGTTTTCCTTTTGTTCTTTTTTCTCTTTGTTTACATGCTTTTTTAGTCAACAAAAATGGAGTGGCTAAAGATAAGGATTTCCAATCTCTCTCATTCATGTTCCATACTTTTTCAACTTTATTGGCAAGAAAACTAAGCATTACATTAATTATCTTTAATAATACACACACACATAAGATTTGTGCTAAAATTTATTCAGATTTTTGATAATTTATGTATATCAGATTTCAATTTCTGAAATTGATGTCATTTCTACTCAGGATTTGGCTACTGTATCCAAATCTTTGTGCCCTTATGTTATGGTTTGAAATCTATGATGTCGTTTGACTCCGTGATGTTCAGATTGGATTTGTTAAAGTTCATATTAGTAATTTGTTTCCTTCTAATAACAATAACTCGAAAATATGATTTGTTATTCTTATTACTAATTGATTATTAGGTAAATGATTTCAAGCATTTGATGAAGCATTGTGAACACGTAATTTTGCACCCCTAAATATAATTAGGACCATGTCAAATTGATCGGCACCAACCAAGGTACATCTCGTCTTCAAAATAGACAATCGGCCTTAAAATACCTAGCCACCACCGCCAAGGCATGAGGGTGACGCTACCACCCCCTTTGGCGATAAGTGGCATTCTTGCCCGTGGTAGTGCGTCAGTTCCTTATTTTGATTTTTGCCATTCCCTCTTTCTTTATGGCTGCCACCCTTCTTCACTGGCGGCGCCACCACCCTCCTATAGTGGCAGGTCATCTTCTTGCCTGTGGCAGTGCATCCGTTTCTCAATCCAAATTTTGCCATTGCCCTCCTTCTTTATGGCTGCCACCCTTCTTCATTAACGACGCTGCCACCTCCTTCTTTGGCAATCCTAAAGCTAAGTCGTGGCAGCCTCCAAATTTGCCTAAAAATACCAAATCTCACATCTAAAAGTTATAAACTCTGACTTCCTAATCCTCTACTATAAATATTTGCATCATTTTCATTCCAAAACACACTAGAACAGTTAAATTGAATTTTCTCTAGCTGGCTCTCCTTTTTCCCTCCTTAAGTCATTTTTTTTAACATAAGCGATTCATTTCTCTTTGATCTCGAACCGATTTCATTAGTTCTCTTTGAATTAGAGGAATAGAAGACTAAAATTAAACTCTCTTTGAGTTAATTTTAGAAGTCCAAATTTTTACCTTGTTGAAGACTATAATTAATTCTCTTTGAATTAATTTTAGAGTTTAATTTTTGACTAGTTCTGTTAAGGTGAAACTTCAGTCCAGTAAAACCCTGAGATGTCTACTGCCCAAGTCCAGAAGAAAGATACACTCTTTTCAAACTTGCCTTTTTAATTTTTCTATATTTATTGCTTTATTTTTTTAATCAATTTAAAATATTTTAAATTGTCCTAATTTAAAATATCTTAAATTAGATATTTTTTAATTACTCTTATTTTATTTGATCATTTTATGGTATCTTAAATTGCTCTAATTTAAAGTATCTTGAATATTCAATTGCTCTTATTTTATCTGTTCAATTTAAAGTATCTCAAATTGCCTTAATTTCAGGTACATTAAATTAGACTTTCATCAATTTAATTGTTCTCATTGCTTTGTTTAACTTAAGGCATCTTAAATTATTCCATCTTTTTCCTTATTTTTTTTTTATTATTTTTTTTAATTTAGTAAAGCATTAAAATAAAGGATTAAAACATGATAAAAGATGAAAGGTATAATCAAATTTTTTTCTTAAAATCAGGCCTAACCCCTTTGCAAAAGGGGAGAACTGTGTGGGTTTATGTAATATCCGCTATTTTGAAGTGTATTTGTTGATTTTATTTGTTTGGAAAATTTTAAATTTGAATGAGAAGTTTGAAAATTTCAGAAACTTTTGTTTTGAACTGCAGCAGAATTCAGTGTTGACCATTACTTGCTCTTAAAGACATAATTGGGTAAAGTATAAAATATGAAAGTTGTTAATTTATGTCTTAGCTATAATTCTGTAAAATGGTTTGGTAAAATTCTGAGTATGTGGTGAGTTGTGTCTATTTGAGTAAGGCTGGTCTGGATGAGAATTTCCTGCAGGGATGCAGTACATGTTTGGAATTTCTGGGAATAACTGAGACAGAATTTGTTAAAGTTGTAAACATGAAACATGTTTCTGTGTATGTTGAGATGATGTCAATGAAATTTCAGAATTTTTGGATAGGTATATCTCAATGGAGAGTGTTTTGTATCAGGACTGTTCGGTTGGATTTTGATGCAGGAGTCTGGATGACTTTTAGAGAGTCATCACTGTCTGTATGTTGATTAGTTTGATATGAAATTTGGATATGTTGTGCTTTTGTCTGTTGATTTTAAGTGGCAAGAAGAATTGATGAGTTTGGATTAGTGTAGCTCATTTGCGAGCTAGCTTAATGAGGGATGTTCAGACAAGAGTTTAACTTAGAAGTATTTGGTTATGGAGAGCCAGCATTATGCGAGAAGGCATTTTCACGGACTGGCAATGCGAGGCGGCATTATGGCAAAGTGGCGAGAAGCTTTGGGCGAAGAGAAGTTAGCGAGGAAGCATTGTGCGAAGAGAGATGTGCGAGGTGGCAGTTTGCGGAGAAGCGAAGAGGCGAAAGCGCATCGCCGAGGTGACATATGCGGGGATGAATTGCGAGGAGAGTTTGGCGAGGCAGCATGTGCGAGGTGGCTTGTGCGAGCTGGAATGTGCGAGGTAGCGAAGCCGGATCAAGATTGGCGAGCTGGCTAGGCGAGGGAGCTTTGCCGAAGCAGTCAGGCGAAGGAGCTTTGCCGAAGCAGACAGGCGAAGGAGCTTTGCCGAAGCAGTCTGGCGAGCTGGGCAGCGTGTTTCTGGGCAGAGGTCTATTTAACCCCAGTAACCCAGCCAGCGATTTTCATGATTTTTCTTCTTTCTTTCCTTAGCAAATTTCAGTCTTTTCTCCAATTTGTTCCATATTTTGTTCTAAGGCATTAAGGCTTAGATTTATGCAATAGACTTCTAGATTAGTCTATTATTAAGGCAAAATCATCGATTTGAGCAGAGTTGCAGAAAACTCAGTTT
>CANXYC010048156.1:0-19554 GCA_948193065.1 Aleurites moluccanus
TCTTCGCTCCCATACAATAATTAATATATATATATATATATATATATATATATATATATATATATATATATATATATATTAGTCTGTATAAAATTTAATTAGAATATATGAAAATATAATGAGGTAGAAAAATTTATTAATGTGATTTTATATAAAATTCAAAAGCAAAAATTTGAAATTTGTTGATGTGACTTTACTATTTATTAGTTTTAAATCATTTTTAACATTTAAAATATGATATTAATAATTTTGTAAGTCTATATATATATAGAGGGTGTTTGAATAAAAAGCTAAACGCTATAAGCTGCGTTTTAGAAGGAAGTTAAGGAGTTTTATGGTTTTTAAAATATTTGGGTAAAGAAAGAAAACTAGATTATTTTTAAAATTTAACGCAAATTTTAAAAATTGGGGAGAGGAGTTTTATAATAAACGCTCATTTTTAATAAAATTGATTATTTTAATAAAATATTTATTTTTATCCAAACACTCCCATATATATATATATATATATGTTGGGATATAATGATGATCGGCGGTGATTAAAAATGATAGAGATGACATGACAAATAATAATGGCTAATGATAATCATTATTGATAGGTGACAATGAGCAAATGAAAGTAAAGCGTGGTTAGTGGTAATGATATTGGGATATTATATGATGATCAGCGGTGATTAAAAATGATAGAGATGACATGACAAATAACAATGGCTAATGATAATCATTATTGATAGGTGATAATGAGCAAATGAAAGTAAAGCGTGGTTAGTGGTGATGAAATTATATATATATATATCACCATCATTAATCGATTGATTGAGAGAAAGATGCCCTTAATCATTTGTAAAATTTACTATGGGTACATTTGTACATAGTTAAAATTTGTATTAATTATTATGAAATCTTTATATTAAGAAATTTATATATTTTTTATATTATATTAAAAAAATTTATATTTTTTTAAAATTACAAAATTCTTTTATTTATTTTTATCTTATTTTTCGTTAATCAAAAATTTAAAAATTAATTTTTAATTAAAATACCCCATTAAAATATTTCATTTTTTCTACTTCATTTCACAATAACCAAATTGACACATCTATCTTCTTTTTCTAACCAAACCTACTCGAGCTCAAAACTCCCAGTCACAATTGACGCATTGATTGTCAAAATGAAATTGCCAATTATCAAACAAATAGCAGAAGGACAATTGAAACTCACCCTGGGATGGATATAAAAATCATCAGAGCATGCGACATAGGAGGTGGTGGAGACAAAGGAAAATCACCTTGCTGAGAGTATGAGCAAGAGCGCGGCCAGCAACACTAGCGCCAACTATGATGATATCGACATCGGAGGAACGGTCATTGGATCTACATTCTCCATTCAAATCGGAAATAGTATTGACGGAGTCGCTTCTGGCTTGGAAGAAGGCTCTTCTATTATTCTCCTCCTCCCTCTTGACAATCAAGTACACTAAATAGTACAAAGCAAAAACCCAATCACAGAGTCCAAGATCCATCCTAACAAGTAATGATTCACCATTTTCATATCAAAATCTAATTATAGAAACAGAAATGGCGACGGAGAGACCTCTCCCTCTCCAATTGGAGTGATTATGGCTCAACTTTTTTGGGTTTGAAGGAAATGCTCTAATTCATTATTGTTATTTAATTGGATTGATGTTTGGTTTGTTATGGCCTCCAACTCTCTTTCCCTCTCTTTCGAACCTTTTGTAGAAAAAGATGGTCGAAAGAGGGAAATTGTTGGGTTCTGCGGCGACGAAGGACTGCGCATCGAGGAGTAACAAGGTCGATCTATAGTTTCATGTGAGTCATATTGCTCGATTCTTGAAAGCTGGCAAGTACACTGAGCGTGTCGATGCTGGAGCTCCTGTGTATCTTACAGCTGTGCTCGAGTATCTCACTACATAGGTATATGCTGGCATTCTGATTTTAGGTCCCCTTTAGTTTGAATTAAATTACTATTTGTTTTTACTAGCAATTTGAAATTGGGGATTTGGGAGTTACTTTTTTTGGTGATTTTTATTAAGGTTTTGAATGGATTTAATTAATTTATATTGTATACTATTAAATTTGGTGATAGTAGTGGTGGTAGGTTAGTGGTGGCGTGATGATGGTGGTGTGATAGGGTTAAAAATAAAAATTTTGGTGTGATGGAGAGTTATGATATTTGAATTATAATTAAATTAAAAATAAAGGGCATTGTAGATTTTTTATATAGATTTAACGAATTTTTTAACATAAGTATTTTAAATTTTAACGGAATTAAAATACAAAAATTTTTTAATATAATTTTAAAAATACATAAATTTTTTAATAAAATTAGCGAAAATACAAAAATTTCATAATAATTACTTATTAAAATTTTCTTTTATCAATTGTCACTTGCCTCACTTAATGACCTAACGCCCAGGTCTTTCAAGAATCTTAATACCCTCCACCGAAAAAGATATCAAGTTACAGGAAACAAAGCAAAACTTCTTCTGTTACTCACCTCAGTCGATTCCAAAATTAGTTTTAGAGTCAAATTATTTTTTTTTATTTTAATTAAAAATAATTATTATCTTTAAAATTAAAAAATCAAAATCAGTAAATAAATAAGAATGTTTATGATCTGGGAAAATTCAGAAAAATAAAAGAAATTTTTATTTATTAGATGACAAAATTGAGAAAAATATTTGGCGAACAGAAAAGTTGAGAAAAAATAATGAATTGTGAAATTTTTAATGATTTTCAAAATACATAAATATTTTTTATTCTTTATTAAAATTAATATTAAAATTAATTTTTATATTTTAAATTATCTTTACTATTTAAAGTATAAAAATTATTTTTTTATTCTTTTTAATAAGAATTGAATTTAACTAACCCTAAAGTCATGGACTAATTTGGCTATAGGGCTAATTTTTTATTTGATTGAACTAATTTTTAAATGTCAAGTACTAACGCTATGTTTGGTTCAATTCTATCAATGAATTCATTTTATTTGCAAATAAATTTCAAATTAAATTTTTTTACAAATAAATTTTCATATTTGGTATATTAAATAATAAATATAGAATTCATTTCAAATAAAATAAATATCGTATTTGATATAATTTTAAAATTCATTTTAATATTTTATTTAGTTAAAAATACTCTTATAAGTGTATTATTTATTTACTTATTTTCTTTTCAAAAATTTCATATTATATTAATAAAAATACAATTATTTATAACTCAATTTAATATTTATTAATAATATTTTTTTTATATACTATTTTTTAAAAAATAAAATATAATTTTGACCATAAATAATTAAATTTATTAAGAGATTTGTATTTGTGAAAGAATTTGAAGAAAAAGTAATTATAGAGTATAAAGTAAAAAAAATAAAATAAAAACTAAAAAGGTATAAGATATAAATCAAAATATATAAATAAAAAATAAAAAAGGAAGAAAAAAACATGAAAGGGTCAGGATAAAAAAGTTTTCAAAAATATTTAAAAAAGAATATGGAGTCAAGCAAATGTCTTACCTTATAAGCATGGCTCATTCCTAATAAAAAATAAAATTAAAAACAAAAACAAAAACAAAAAATAAAAATAAAAACAAAAATAAAAATAAAAATAAATGACGCTAAACAAATAAAAGTGTCAAATTCATAACTAATATATTTTTATCCACCAAAATCTAAAGAGTAAAATATTAAATTTAATAAAAGTATTTTAATTTTCTAAAATTTATTGATTTAAAATTACGAAATTCATTTGAAAATATCAACTATTTTAATAGAATTTGATTTAATTATTTTCAATTCTACATATTTAATTATTTAGAATTTTAAATGAATTTGGATTTAAAACAAACACTAAATTTCATAAAATTTTATAGAATTCATTTATATCAAATAAGGGGTAAATTTAATTTTGGAAATAATTAAATATAGTTTAAAAATATTAAGGACTAATTTTAATTTTAATTTTAATTTTACTCAGCCTCTATGACACATGTTTATCATAATTATCTGACATGTTAGAAATCTAAGTTAATTCTCAATTAAATTCGAACTGATGATAACATTTCAATAAATTGATAAAGTTTATATTACAAATTGCCAAATTTCATAGTATGTAATAAGATCACAACAAATTGCAATAGATAAGGCTTAAAGCTAATATTGATGTTGCTATATTCGAACAATCTAGGAAGAAGGGCATGAGCTGTGTGATAAGCAACCATGAAGGTTGTAATAACTTGATTTGAAATTAACTTCAAATAGTCTATTATTTTATAACTTAATCTCGGTTTAAAATAATTAACTCAAATTATATTAGTAGTAATTAATTGAATTATATAAACTGCTTTTCATTATCATATATTTCTGATGTAGTTTTGTTAGCTATTTTTATTGTGTTAGTTTAACCTAACACCTTAAGCTTTATCTAACTAGGCTCTTACATTTTTCCCTTTCTTTGGGATGTGACGTGATTGTTATAACTAAACTGGTTCATATTTTATAACTGAACTCATACTACTAGTCTAACTCTTGATTATTGTGATTTGCTAGTGTTTTAAGCGACTTCATCTCATTCTCTGTTCTATAGATATCTCTTTCCCTGTGGACCCCTTAGTTTCGCACAATATGACTTTAAGGTGACTCTGATATCATTTATAACAGTCTGACTCAAAACTGACTATAAATAACTTACTGTTATGACTTAATCCGGCTAAAACGATTAACCCAAGTTATATTGATAGTAATTAGGTGAACTATATAAACCACTTTCCATTTTCAAATATTTTCGATGTGATTTCATTAACTATTTGTTGATGTGTTAGCTTAACTTAGTACTTCAAACTATTATGTTACTTAATTAAGCTATTACAACGGTTATTTAGTGAGAGCTTTATCTAGAACGTGGCTTGGTCTTCAAGAATCAAAAGTTGCATATGCTCTAAGCATGAGGGAGACTTTAAGTTGAATAAATTCTTTTAGGATCCATTTGGGATAAGAAATTGAAATTAAAAATTTCAATTCCAATTCCAATTTAAATTTTCTAGTATTAGAATTGTGTTGAAATTGTAATTTCAACGTTTGTTTCATATAAAGAATGGTAATTGAAATTATAATTGAAATTAAAATTAAATAAAAAAATTAGTGACAATGAAAGTGGCGGTGAACTGCCAATAGTGATGGTGGCTATGGGGTAATGGTGGATCATTGGTTGTTGTAGTCCGGTGAGCCATTATTGTTAGTGGTGACTATCCGACGAGCCATTATCGCCAATTATGATGGTCCTACCAGCCTTCATCGCCAACAGTGACGGACCACCGTCATCATCATAGTCAAATGATGACGGACTATCATCGTCGAAAGGTGACGAACCACCTTCACTGGTGGTGGTGCTAAGGGTGGCGATAGCGGTGGGAGAGATAATAGTAATAGTGATTATGAAATTGTAATTTTTATGGATTGATAATGAAAATGTGGAATTATTTCCATAAAATTATAGATAAAATTTTAATTCTAATTCTAGATGACTGCCAAATATTGAAATTGAAAATTTCAATTTCAGACTTTCCAAATGGATACTTTAACATATTCAATATCACTTTGGAATCATGTGTTATGTATGTGAGTTCAAGCAATAAACAATGGGTTGATGGTTGAGGATTGCTGAAATTTTAGCAACAATATTAATAATTTAGAAATTAATGTAAATATATTTGCGAATCAAGTAGCTTATATATTAATTAGCAAGGGTTATTGTCAGAGCTCAATTATTGAGATGTTATTTTTTTAGAAAAACTTTAAATTTTTATTATACATTAAAAATAGTATATCTTAATATAAAAATATATATTAAAACTATTAAAATAAAATAATTTGGATTTCTTCAAATATTTTTCAAAAATATTGATAAGAAATTTGAACTGAAAATTCGGTGAAAATTATATTTTTCTTTGGTGGAGATTAACAAAATAATTTTAGTTTTACATAAAAAATATTTAAAAATAATTTTTTAATAAAAAAAAGTGATAAAAGAAATGGGGCCTAGGCCGGCCCTGGTCAAGCCCACCCTTACTAGTGCTTGCTTTAGCTTCCTCTCTCGATAGTTGCTTTTTAATTTTTCTAGCAGGATTTCCCAGGAAAAAAGGGAAAGCGCCAACAAAGTGCTCTTTTAATTTTGGATGTTGCCAACTAAAATAATTTTATAATTTATAATTAATAATAATTTTGTCAAAGAATTATTTGAAATCTCCCTTAATTTAGGCTTTTAATAATTTTGTATGATTTGTTAATAATTTACTTTCTCTATTTTAAAATATTTTTCTTTAAAATTAATACATAATATTTAAAATTTATCAAATACTCTCAAAAAAAAAAAATTGCATATGATTAAATTACCCATTTTATTTTGAGAGTGTGAAATAAATTGGAGACAATAAAAGATAAGAGTAAAATTATTATATTTTGATTTTATAAAGTGATAATAAATTGAAATAAAAAAATATTTTGAAAAATAATAAATATTTTAAAATGAATAAAGTAATTATTTTTATTTTTATAATGTTATAAAAAATTTTCCTTATATAACTTTTGTTAAAAAGTAAATTTTTTTAAAAAAATTTACATTTACATGGACTAAAATTATGACTGTTTTAATTAACCAAAAGTAATAAACAACTCCTTTCTATTTTTAGGTTTTTACGTAACAATTCCTCTTATTTTATCATTTCTTTCATTATATATAATTTAATATAAAATACATCAAATAATAACTATTTCATATAGTAAATATAATAATGCGTTAATTATTATGACGTATATTTTTTTAAATTATATTAAATTGTTCACATATTTTTAAAATTATACTAAAACATTCATCCATTTTGCTTTTATTAAACAATGAGATCTTTTCATTCAATTTTCTCTCTTTTTCTATTAGTTAAAACTCAAAAAATCAATTTAAATAGAGTTAATTATTCTGACATTTCTATATTTTTTCAAATTATACTAAATCATTTATAGCTTTCTGAAATTATATTAAAATATTTATGCATTTTCCTATCTAATCCAAATCACATATGATAATCTTATTACCAACCAATTTCTCATATGTACTGTTAAAATGAATTTTTTAGAGATGACAAAGGGGTGGAGCGGGGAATCATTCTCATCCCTACCTTAGTAAGAAATCTCCATCCCTATTCCCGTCTCACGTACGGGGACAATTTAGTTTTCATTCCTATTTTTACGGAGATCTACATTCTCCACTTAAATTTATACTTTTAAATTTATATATATTTATAAATTCATAAATAATAACTAAAAATAAGAAGAAATTTATTTAGAAAATATTAATAAAATTTAAGTATACAAAATATCAACCAAATATAATCAAAATGTAAATACGCCTAATACATTAAAATATATTCTGCAATGTTGTTTAATAAAATATTTAAAAATATTCTTTAATTAGTAAAATAAAAATATAATTTTTACTTTCTTATTTTTATAAAAACCCTAATACATAAATATTATATATATATAAGAGTACTTAAATAATTATTTTAGATATATTTATGTAATTGTAATATCGGGTCTCCACGGAGATCGAAACAAGGATTCCTGTGAGGTAGAAAATATATTTCCCTCCCTGCCCCGTCCCCGCTAACAAGACATAAATACTCTCTATCTCCACCCATGATAAGATAAATCGGAAAATCTCCGCCATGTTCGAGGCAAATCTCTGCAGGGAATTGAGATTTTCCGCCCCATTATCATCCCAAAAATTTTGAAATTACATTCAATTCTTAACTTGAATGTATCAGTTTTAAATTTACCCAATTTAAATTTTATTCTCAAATAAAATTTCACATCTATGTTATAAATTCCAAAAATCTTTTTTTGATTAAACTTTGTAAGTTATTCGCCAGAAAAAAAAAATCACCTATTGTCTTTGAAATTCAGGGAGCCATAATGCTATTATTTTTGGATTCCTGATAAAAAGAACTTAAGAAATTAGAACCAAATTGGATGGACGGGAAAAATTGAACCTTATATAATATTAATTATAGTAAAATGTATGAATATTTTAATATAATTTTAGAAATAAAAAGACGATTGGCATAATTTGAAAAAATATAAAAACGTCAAAGTAATTAACTTTAAATATTTTAATTAAAAATTAATTTTTTAAATTTTGACTAATAAAAAAAAGAAAAAAATTAAATAAAAAATCTCATTATTTAATAAAAGTAAAATATTGAAATATTTTCATATAATTTTAAAAATATAATAATAAATTTATATAATTTAAAAAAAAAAAGTCAGAGTAATTAATTTTATAATAATTAATTATTTATCAAGTTATTTTTATGAAATAAATGTAATAATTAATACCGATATATCGTATCATCAAAAATTAGTGTATAATATGATGTCATGGAGTTTGTTCACCTGTGAGTGTCTCCCAAATCGAACGGTGCAAATATCAAGGTTCTGTGATCCGCTGACTTTCTTGCGTAAGACTTCAGAAAAAATGAAATGACATTCATGTAATTTCTTGCAACACAACAGGAGAAAACCCAATTATCATAACATCAGCTCTCGACATACCGGAGAGGCAATGGCGCCACCGGCAACAATTCGGTGGTGCGCAGTCGTATCGGCTCTTACTCTGTCTTTCATCGTCTCTCCATCAATTGCCATCTACTGCGACGAAGATGATTGCTATGATCTGCTAGGGTCAGTTCCTCGTGCTCTCTTTCTCTTTCTTTCTAATTATTCCTGATTTAGTTTCCTTTTCCTCCATTTCCAGGGTTTCTCAAAACGCCAATGCTTCAGAGATCAAAAAAGCCTACTACAAACTCTCGCTGAAATAGTAACTTTCATGGATTTTGAATTTGTTTTGCATTGATTTTTTAACTATACTCTGAATTCGAGCTTCTTATATTTGTATTTTTTTTTAATGGAAAGTCATCCGGATAAGAACCCCGATCCGGAGTCGAGGAAGCTGTTTGTGAAAATTGCAAATGCTTATGAGGTAGTGCTAATCCTTTATTCAATTTTAGCTAATTTGTTTATGCAAGTTTAATTTATTGCGATGAAGCTGCAATGGAACCGACATTGTTTCAATTTACATTCTTGAATTTAACTTCAATACAAATGAATGGACGTATGAATTCAATGAATATCCACCAGAATGTCTTTCAATTGTTTTACGAAGATTTCAATTGTCTTTCAATGATTTTGTATTTTGGTAAAGATGAGAGCAATTTTTGGATTGCAGATTCTGAAAGATGAAGCTACTCGGGAGCAGTATGATTATGCCATTGCACATCCAGAGGAGGTGCATGCCGTGTTTACTCATTAGAGAAATTTATTGAATGCTTGTATTTTTATACCCTTTGCTTTCATGGAGCTTCTGTTATTTGGTTGTTGTCCATGTTTAACTTGATTAGTTTTAATTATTATATTTGATATCTTAGTATTAGTTCTAGGCTTGAAACGGATTTGATATTTGATTTCAAGGAGATGACAGGGCTTAGAATTCATGTGAGGTGATGGTCTTATCTTAGCGAAGGAAGTTAATCATGGATATTCAGTGACTCTAAATTTCTAGGAATTTCAACGAATTTAACCTAACTAGTTTAATTGGTTGCATTGCATCTGATTTCTCAGTAGTAGGCGACTCATCAGGGCATAAGTCAATAATTTAGTTCGAAACCATAAGGCATAAGAATTGTTATTTATTTATTTTAGAATAACAAACACATTAAATTCTTGGCTTTAACATTATTGTATTTTTGTCTAAAATGACATAATAGTTTTTAACAATATCCTTAGGACCACCTTGCTTTAATTTTGGATGAATTAACAAAATATATACTGGTCAAAATCTTTTGGTGCATGAGGTTTAAAGACAATATAGTGTTGGTAAATAAGATGCAGGAGGAAATTAATAAGAATCTAAAGTTGTGGAGGAGGAGGGTTTCAGGTTAAGTAAAACCATAAGATAAAATATATGCATTACAAGATTAGTAAAGGTTGAAGTGCGGATAAGGAGGAGTTAGCTTGGATGGGGTGACATTACCTTAAAGCATCCATTTTAAATATCTAAGTTCAATCATTCAAGGGGATGGAAGTTATGAGGAGTCATAAGATAAAAGCTGGGTGGTTGAAATGGATACTTATCACGGGAGTCTTATATGGCCGTAAGATTTCAAATAAGTTGAAAGAAAAATTATACTTGATGGCTATACGATTGACTATATTATATGGTAGTGAATGTTAAACAATAAAGGGAAACATGTTTCCAAGATGAGTGTTAACGAGATGAGGATAATAAAATGAATGTGTAGTCATATTAAAATGGATAAAATACATAATGTAAGCATTTGAGAAAAAATTGGAATGACATTGATTGAAGACAACATGAGAGAAAAAAGATTAAGATGATTTGAATATGTGATGCGAAGATCTAGGAAGACCCTAGTTTGGAAGGCTGAGCACATTGTAATAAAGGAGAAGAAGAAAAAGAATATGCCAAAATTAACTTAAAGGAGAGAAGTACAATATGATATAAAATGTAACTCATAATTGTTAAGAATGAAAATAAAGAATCCATATAGCCGATTCCAATTAATTTTGAAATTAAGGTTGAGTTGAATTGAGTATCTTTAGGACCACTAAGTTATCCTTGTAGTATTTATTTTATATTTTTGGTTAAAAGGAAGGTTGTTAAATCTCGGGATTGGTGGCTTTTAACTATCAGTTTAGATTCTCATGCAAGATTAACAACTCTAGTGAGCTTAAATATGGTTAATTTAGCTCTTCAGCTTTGACGCTTCTGTCTGTACTAATTGGATTTCATTTGATATAATTATAGACCAAAAAGTTAGTTCAGGATTTGACACCATCTGTTGATCACCATATCACATAGCATGTTTTGATAAATCTTTGGTTTTCAATATGTTGCATATTTTATGAAACAATGATTGCATCATTTCATTTTTGCACCTTATGAACTTATCATTGATTTCAAACAGAATGTTGAGAATGAGATAATTGAGAAGAATTATGAGAGAACTTTCACTTATGACTTGCGAGGGAGATATCTAAAAGGCTGCAAGCCATCTATTCTTGGAATTGTATTCTGTTCCTATATGTGTTTGCATATGTGCCTTCATGGAGGTGGAGCCATGAGGCAACTTACTAATTGGAAGATATATTGTAGACTTGCACATTTTTATGTCATGGATCATCAGCATTCCCAGTAACTATAAGTGGAGAAATCTTGAATATAATGCTAATAGTATTCCCTTTTCTTGACTTTTAGGTATTTTACAATACTGCTCAATACTATCGTGCATATTATGGTCACAAAACGGTGAGTACCTTTCCATTTTTTTGCTGGTGATTTAGTATTGATACTTGTTTGGAACTACTTCTGTTAGTTGATTAATGAAGCTACATTTTTTACATTTATATTTTAACAGTGATATGTGTTCTTTCTAGGATCCTCGATTTGTCCTGGTTGGACTTCTTCTGGTTCTCTCAGGATTTCAATATCTAAATCAGTGGACAAGGTATAACCAGGTATAGTCTTATCTAAAGTTAAACTTAGACATGGATACATTTGAAACTTGTGATGAATTTTGATGCCTGCACTGGATGTTTGCGTCCTACCTTGAGTCAAGTTTGCAGCAACTTTAATTTTGAACATTGTGATATCAATTTTCATGGTTAACTTTATCCATGAATCTGAGTCTATGACAGGTGGTATCCTTTTCCATACTTAAAAGGTATAATTCTGGTAATAGCAATTGTAACAGAATTAGAAAGTTGCAGTTCAAGGATTATGTAGTGTAATTTTACATATGCAGATTACCTTCTCTTTTTCATTCCCTGCCTCAATAGGCTGTACAAGTATGCTGAGTAGCTTTTTCATGGTCTATTATTGCAGGCTATAGCGATGGTTAAGAAGACTCCTGCTTACAAAAATAGGTTACGGGCACTGGAACTTGAACGCAGTGGAGGAACTACAACTAAGAAGAAGGGTAGCAAGCAGATGGACAGGTATGTATTTATTTAGATTGTTGGGGATGAGACAAATTTGCATCATGGATGTCATATATTTTGTCATTTATGTCTGTCTAATGTGGATGTATATCTTGCGTTTTTATTTTTTATTTTTTTATAGTTTGTTTTGAGTAGCTTTTGAAAGGGATGGGTGGGTTGTTAGTTACCGTTAATGATTCTCATATTATGCTTAATGATAATGTAAAACATATTTCTATGGCAGGAAAATAGAGGAAGATCTCAGCAAAGAACTTGAACTGGATATAAAAGGAGCTCAAAAACCCGTAATCTGGGAATTGATTGGTGTTCGTTTCGTACTTCTACCTTACACTATAGGCAAGGTTAGAATGTGAATTTATATCCTCAACCATCTTTACAAAAAAGGAGGAGGAAAAGCTTAAATTAATCTCTTTGTTTTGGTTGTGCCCAAAAACAATGCTCCCTTAGTGATATTCAAGTGTTGCATAAATCAGACTGAATGGTCACTGATTGATTTTCTCTTGAGTCAGTTATTATTGTGGTATGGCCACTGGTTCTGGAGATACAAAGTGAAACAAGCTCCATTTTCTTGGGACGATGCTTCTTACCTAACACAAAGGTCTCTAAGTGTGCCTCTGGACGCATGGAGGAGCCTTGGTATACATACTTTAAAGTCATATCCTTTTTTTTTTTTCCATCGCCATCTTTTCCCGCTGCATGCTAATATATATTAACTTTACCATTTAAAATTTTCTTATTCAAAATCAAAAGAAAAAAAAAAAGAATGATTGATAATTACTTTGTACCATATTCTTGTCACCAAACTGTTGCTTTTCTATGTTTTTCAGATGAACCAATGAAGGAGGATCTAGTTCGAAGGAGATTGTGGGAGAAGTCCAACTTAGAGAAGTACCTGACAGAAGTGCGCAAAGAATCTAAGCGCAGAAGATAGCAGATTTTGCTGCCTTGCAATCTCTCATGCTCTTCAGATTCTGACAACACAATATTGTTTTTGGTAGAAGTTGACCAATTTATTAGATTTCTTGCATGTCATACTGGAAAATAGGAGATTTCTTGAGTTATTCTATATCCAAGGGCAGAGCAAGATTATTGTTGCCAGTTGCCAAATTATGTACCTGTAAACATCCAAAATAAGAAGTTTGGAGGTCGAGCTTATACAGATGTTATATGAGGTTATATTAGTCCAGCATATTATGAGATTTTTTTATTCTGGTATATAAAACCGTTGCATCTAGAGTGCAGATTCTTTTGTGCCAGTAGCCTAAGTAAAGCTATACATAGGGTATTGTGGAATAAACTACCATCTAAGGAACAGCTTGGCTTCATCTTCCCATTAGTTTTAGATGAATGGTAATCTAGATCTTGGTAGGATTCAAACAGAAGTATCAAGAAATTACAAAAGAATCTCTTGAATGGTGGCGAGAAATATTATTAAAGGTGATAATTTCCTTCGCAAATTTTATATTTAGTTGAAAAATCTGCGATTTTATTCATTTAGAATTTCTTTTCAAACTCTGCTCCTCATGGTTGAGAACCGTTTCAATAGCAGCCCCCAGTTCCAGTTACTGAACACCCGTCTTGCTCTCAAAACTAAACCAGCTTTCGGTGCTCCATTTTCTGTGTTACAATTTGTGACTTAATTAAATTGATCTAACCTCTTCCACGTCTCTTTCTATCTTCGTATGAACAATGTCTCACTCTCAGGTAATTTTTTTCTTTGTATCAAAATCAAAATCAAAATCTCTGTATAATCTCTTTTATTTTCCTTTTTGATTTTCTCTCTCTCTCTTGTAAGATATTTTAAAGTAAGTGGCTCATTTAAAATAAATAGGAAGTTGGCTATTATTATGTATTTATTCCTACAATCTCATATTTTTAAGAAACCACTCTATCGGTGATGAATATGATAAGAGTGGTTAGTTTTTGAATAAAATAATAACAGGTTCTCTACTATCTTTGATTATGAAGTTTTTACGTTATTTCCATCTAAATTAAAACAGAAGTAAAGACAAAGTAAGAATGATAAATTTGTTGATTAATAACTTCTTTTTTTTCTCTAATGGCTACAAATAAAAGTATGTTAAATTAATCGTTTATCATGTAACTAATTTTAATGATTCTAATTATGTATGTTAAATTGGATAATTTAACATGATCAGACATCATTGAGCTCGGTAATGTTAAATGTTTTAACGTTAGTGGCTCATTTAAAATAAATAGGAAGTTAGCTGTTATTATACATCTATTCCCACAATCTCATATTTTTATATTTTTAGAAAACCACTCTATCAGGTGATGGATATGATAAGAGTAGTTAGTTTTTGAATAAAATAATAACAGGTCATCCACTCTCTCTAATTATGAAATTTTTACGTTATTTCCAAAATATCTACAAATTGAGATTTTTCTTTAAGTAGATAGATATATCCATAACGTGAATAATCATCAATAAACATGATAAAATACTTTTTTCTATTTAAGAATGGAATATCAAAAGGTCCACATACATTAGTATGTATAATTTCAAGAAGCTGTGTGCTTTTTGTGGCTCATTTCTTAGTACATTTGGTTTGCTTTCCCTTTATGCAACCCAAGCAAGTTTCAAAATCAGTAAAATCTAGATCTTTTAAAATCTCATTCTTTACCAATCTTTCAATTCTTTATTTGGATATATGACCCAAACATTTATGCCACAAATAAGCAGAATTTTCGTTAAGCATACTTCATTTTGAACCAATAATACTATGTGAACATACAAAGATTCAACAAAAACATTATCAAGTTTTATTCTATATAAACTATCAATAAGAAAACATGATCCATAGAGTACATAGTCTTTATATAAAGTAAAACTTTTTGAGAAAAATCACATCTGTCCAATTTTCCTAAAGAAATAAGATTTCTAAAAATGGAAGGTACATAGAAAGTATCATAAAGATCTAATTGGTATCCAGTGTCTAAGACCAGTCTGTAAGTTCCTATGCTTTCAATTGGAGCCTTCATGCGGTTCCCTATAAATAGAAAATCATTTTTTGGGTTTGTGGTTCAAATCTTAAGGAATCCCTGCATAGTATTGGTAACATGAGTTGAAGCATAAGAATCTAGCCACCAAGTATTGTAAGGAATTTTACTTAAATTTGATTCATAACATACAAAAGTATTGAGAATATCTTTCCTTTTGAATCAAGCTCTTCGTTTATGGTAATCTTTCTAATAATGTCCCATTTTCTTGCAAAAATGACACTTATTTGTTATTTGTTCCTTCTTTTCAGCCCGTGAATCATTAGTAGACCCTTTCTTTTTCTTGAACCTTCTGGCTTTGTTTCCTTTAGCAGCTCCTCTTTCTACTAGGTTAACAGAGTGACTCTCAAGTCTTGCTTCCTCTTGTATGAGCCTACTGGCCAATTCATTAATATTTCACTTATCCTTTATAGTGTTGTAATTAATTTGAAATGATCCATATTCAAGAGGCAAGGAGTTCAGAATAAATTGAACAAAAATGAGTCATCTACGACTAAACCCAATGTCTTAAGCCTTGTAGCAATATTCGTCATCTCGATAATATGTTGTTGTATGCTTATTGACCCATTGTAATTCATAGTCGTAAGCTCAGCCATTAGAGTACCAGCGAGTGACTTGTCCGTATAACAAAATCTTTCTTCCACAAAACTTATATATACTTTAGCATTATCAGTTTGTTGAATTGTAGTCTTAATGTTGTTAGCAATTATCATTTGCAAAAACTTTAAGCATAATCTATTGCTTCTTTCCCATGCAGCATAATGTGACTTCTCTGCCACACTGCTTGTATCAGTAATAGTAGCAGGCTTTTCTTCAAGGATAGCTAAATCGAGATCCAAAACACTTAAGTGGAAATCAATTTGCTCTCTCCATTATGAGAAGTTCATCCCATTGAACACAATAACGGACAATGCATACGAATTAATTGCAATAACTGCAAAATATAATAAATAAAGTTCACATTAATTATTTATAGATTCAAAATAATAAAAAATATATTGTAGTTCACCTGTGGGTAAATACTAAAGCATATTATCATAATTTAAATGACAATAATAAATATTTATAGTGAATAATAATTTTCAACCAAACACATATATCATCTTCGGATATATAAATATATCTGACCAAAAATATTAATTTACTCTCATTATGTTCACTGTTTTATAGAATAATTAATTCACCTTTGGGTGAATTATAAGGCTATAAAATAATAAACATCAAATTATTTATCTTTTACGGTCTTAGGCATTTCATTAAATAATATGGATAATTAACTTTTATTTATTTATGTATATCATCATCACAGTTTGACCAGTTTGATGACTAACAAACAATAAATACAAAATTCATGCATAAATTAACAAATTTTATTTTAATGATGCATTTATAAAACAATAATGTGAAAATTTAGCAAATGCAATTTAAATAAAATTTTAATCAACTTTATTCACATAAATATTAATTATGTATTGCACATTAATTGTATACTTCACATATCACATACTAATAATAAACATCAGTATATAAATAATTATAAAATACCAACATAATTTTTGTAAATAACTATAATAACAAATCATCAATGCTAACATCAAGTTGTCATCACTATATACTGCATAAATTACTTTATATATTATAAAATAATTAATATATTATAAACTGTCACCCCTAAATAATAGCATTACATTTAAATATATAAAGTATGCTTGCTATCATTGAACTGTAACTTTACGAAAATTTATATATAATATATAAACAGAGGGCTTTCATAATTATATAACACAGAGGTTTTCTTAACGAATAGCATTATGATTATTCAATAAGCAATTATTATACAATAATTAGAATAACTAATCACTGTATAATACATATATATATGTTACTGCATATGCCTATCAAGTATTTCCTGGAAAATATATAAGTATAAAGTGATTAAATAAATTTAGAGGATCAAGCACTGCACAATTATTTATCATGACAAGTATTAATCTAGAAGCTTATATATCAAGCACAGCTCATATGTGAGACCCACAAATGAAGATTCCAAACAATATACGTGCATAAACATAAGGCTTCTGATCAGCATCTCAAACATTATTTGTAATGTGCCAGATCAATGAATTTCAAATGTAAGGCTCTATTTCCACAAAGAGACACAATATATCTAAAAAGCATAAAGTGCTCGTATGATGGGAAAGCATGCCATTGACATTGCATATAAATAGAAGCAGAAAACTTGCTTAGGTTAGGCATATGAATATTTAAATAATGTTTTATAGAAATTATTCATAAAATCATTTGCTCTTATACCACATATTAAATTGGATAATTTAATATATATAATTAGGATTATTAAAATTAGTGAAAATCTTTATATATTATAAAATATATTATTTCTGTAGACATTTTAGAAATATTCCTAAATGAGGTTGAAAGACAATTAGATAGAAAGGTGAAAATCATAAGATCTGATAGAGGTTATAAATACTATGGAAAATATGATAAATCAGGTCAATGTCCTAGGCCATTTGCTAAAATTCTCGAAAGGCATGACATATCTGCATAATATATTATGCTAGGTACACCTCAACAAAATGGTGTAGCAGAAAGGCGAAATCGAACTTTAATGGATATGGTTAGAAGCATGGTGAGTAACTGCTCCTTATCTAAATTCTTGTGGATGCATGCACTAAAAACCACAACTTATATATTAAATAGAGTTCTAACCAAAGCGGTTCAAAAGACACCTTTTGAATTGAGGACGAGAAGGAAACCAAGTTTAAGGCAACTGTATGTTTGGGGTTGCCCTGCTGAACCAAAAGTGTATAATCCACAAGAAAAAAAGTTGGATTCTCGAACTGTAAGTGGATATTTTATTCGTTATCTTGAGAAATCCAAAGTGTACAGATTTTGCTGTCTAAACCATAGTCCGAAAATAGTTGAAACTCGTAATGCTAAATTCCTTGAAAATGATGAAGTCAGTGGGAGTGTAAAATGTCAAATTGTAGAAATAAAAGAGATAAGAATGAATGTTCCCTTATCTATTATTGATCCAAAATCCACAATTGACATTAATGTTAGACCAAACCTTGTTGAAAAAGACAATAATGTCAGTCAACATTTGATTGATGATACACCTTCACAGTCTGACATTGGATCCTATGATGATCAAAGATCTAATATTCGACCTAATGAAAAAATATAGAATACAAATGAATCACAAGGGATAACATTAAGAAGATCTCAAAGAGAAAGGAGATCACTATTCCGAAAGACTATGTAGTTTATTTACAAGAGTCAGACCATGATCTTGGAATTGATAAAGATCCAGTTACTTTTTCACAAGCCATAGAAAATTTAGAATCTCATAAATGGATCGGTGCTATGAAGGAAGAGTTAAAATCCATAGAACAAAATAAAGTTTGGGATCTCGTTGAATTGCCTGAAGGATATAATAGAGTTGGTTGTAAATGGGTCTTTAAGACCAAACGCGATTCAAAATGCAATATAGAATGATATAAAGATAGACTTGTTGCCAAGGGTTATACTCAGAAAGATGATATTGATTATACAGAGACATTCTCTCTTGTATCTAAGAAAGATTCGTTAAGAATAATTATGGCATTGGTGGCTTAGTATGATTTGGAAATACACCAAATGGATGTGAAAACTGCCTTTCTAAATGGAGATCTAGAGGAAGAAATTTATATGGATCAACCCAAGGGTTTTGCCATAGGAAGTTAAAAATAAAGTAAGATAATGAAATTGAAAGAGAAAATACGATTTGTAAAAACCAGGGTTAAGATTTCATCAATAAGCAATTATCCAATCTTGACGTTCTCCTTAATTAGATTCAATTATTTAGAATTAATGACCAGGTTTCCCAAAATTATGTCAAACCCTCTCTCAAGGTGAATTACAAATAATTATGCTAAACTTAAGTTTACTCTCGTGATCTTAAGACATTAACATAAACTCATTAAGTTCTTTGGACAACCCTTACAAGGATCACAAAGGAGCGTCCTTATCTCTAAGCAACACGTTCCCTAGGTCTATTAATTTCACGAACCAATTTTATGCTTCCACTCTCGCTACTTCACATAAAATCATTAATTAGCAAAATTAATGGCCAGTTAATCTCACTATTTTAAATGCTTAATAGATTAATCCTAAGTAATCTTCTCTAATTAACTCAAACGTCAAAATCCAATAATCAACCTAAAGAATCCATCTCAACCCTGAGAAGGTGTTTAGCTATTCATAGTGAAAATTAAAAGAATAATAATTAAGTTAAACAATCCAAAAATCATCTCAACAAGAATTATAAATAAATCAATGATGCAATGTTGTAATAAAGTACTCCTTACAAATACTGAATGGAAGAAAATAAATCCTGAAATAAATTCTGCATAAATCTTAAATTTCCAAGGAAAAATC
>CANXYC010048221.1:0-12525 GCA_948193065.1 Aleurites moluccanus
GAGGTGCTGTCGAATTTTCTTCAGTATTTTATATTTATTTTAAATGATATTTGTTTGATGCATGCCATATAGATAGTTATTGGGTTCTACGCGGTACTGGTCGCTTATGCATCACCCGTACCCTAGGACCGTCATGACTTCTGAGATGGGTCGTGACAGCTACATTTATGGATCTCATAAATAGGGTGTTCAAATCATACTTGGATAAGTTTGTCATAGTGTTTATATATGACATTATTATTTATTCCAGGAGTGAGGAGGAGTATTCAGAGCATCTGAGGATTGTACTGTAGATACTTCGAGAGCATCAGCTGTATGCTAAGCTGTCTAAATGCCAGTTCTGGTTAACTGAAGTGTGCTTCATAGGGCATGTTATATGTAAAGATGGTATTAAGGTAGATCCTCAGAAGGTTGAAGCAGTTGCAAATTGGCCTCGACCTACTAATGTTTATGAGATTCATAGTTTCTTTAGTATGGCAGGATACTATGGATAGTTTGTGAAGGATTTCTCTAAAATTGTTGCTCCGTTAACTAAGTTAACTCAGAAACAGGAGAGGTATCAGTGGACAGATGAATGTGAGAGCAATTTTCAGACTTTGAAGTCCTGCCTCACGAGTGCTCCAGTGTTAGCATTGCCATTAGAGGATGATAAATTCACAGTTTATTGTGATGCTTCCAGAGTTGGATTGGGATGTGTTCTGATGCAGAATAAAAGAGTGATTGCTTATGCTTCTCAGTAATTAAAGAAGAATGAGATGAACTATCTGACACATGATTTAGAGATGGCACCAATAGTTTTTGCACTGAAGATTTGGAGACACTATTTGTATGGTACTAAATGTGAAATATATACTAATTATAAGAGTTTACAGTATATACTTTAGCAGAAGGATCTGAACCTCCGGCAGTGCAGATGGATTGAACTGCTTAAGGATTATGATTGTGAGATCCTTTACCATCCGGGTAAGGCTAATGTAGTAGCAGATGTACTGAGCTGGAAGTTTATAGGCAGTTTAGATCACATCTCGGTTTTCAGGAGACTATTGATTCGTGAGATGAATGAGTTAGCTGATAGGGGTATTAAGTTAGATTTGGGATCCCAGGATCGTAACCAAGCTTTGATAACCCAATTTCAGGTTAAGCCACTCTTGATTGATAATATTAAGGTGGCACAGGATAAAGATCCATATCTATTGAAGTTAAAGGGAGATGTTCAGAATGACAAAACACTAGAGTTTACGATAGTGGATGATGTACTGAAGTGTGAAAAACGGTTTTGTGTACTCGACATTGATGGGTTACGAGATTAGATTATGTGAGAGGCTCATTATTCTTCATATAGTGTATATCCTGAAATGACAAAGATGTACCATGATTTGAAGGATGTTTATTAGTGGCCTAATTTAAGAGGGACGTAGCTCAATTTGTTTATACTTGCTTAGCCTGTCAGCAGGTTAAGTTTGAGCATCAGAAGCCATCTGGTTTGCTTCAGGAGATAGAGTTGCCAGAGTGGAAATGAGAGCAGGTTACTATGGATTTTATAGTCGGTTTACCGTGGAATACACAGGGTTATGACTCCATATGGGTTATTATGGATAGATTGATAAAGTCTGCTCATTTTTTTGAGGTTAAGACCAGTTATTCAGCAGCTCAGTATGCACAACTCTACGTGGATAAGATTGTACAGCTTCATAGAGTACCACTGATGCTTATATCGGATAGGGGTACACAGTTTACTTCTTGGTTTTGGCAGAAGTTTCAGGAGGCTAAGGGTACTCAATTACGATTCGGTATAGCTTTCCATCCACAAACCAATAGACAGTCAGAGAGGACCATCCAAACATTAGAGGATATGCTGCAGTTATATGTTTTGGATTTCAAGGGTAATTGGGATCAGTATTTGCCACTGGTTAAATTCTCCTACAACAATAATTACCATTCTTCGATTTGTATGGCTCCATATGAGGCACTGTATGGTAGGAAATGTTGATCTTCGGTATGTTGGGTGGAATCAGGTGAGAAATAGTTGGAAGGCCTAGAGTTGATAAAGGAGACAATGGAAAAGGTGTCTTTCATTAAAGAACGGATGAAGACCGCTTTCAGCGGACATAAGAGTTATGTAGACCTGAAGCAGAAAGATGTACACTTTACAGTTGGTGATTATGTATTTCTTAAAATTTCACCTATGAAAGGTGTGATGAAATTTGGGAAGAAAGGAAAACTGTCACCAAGGTATGTATGGCCATTTGAGATTCTTGAGAAGATCGGTAATATGACATACAAGTTGGCTCTTCTACCTAATTTAAGCTATGTTCATCCGATATTTCATATTTCGATGCTACGGAAGTATGTGTCTGATCCATCACATATATTGGAGGTACAAGATATTAGTGTTAATGAAAACTTATCATATGAGGAGCTACCAGTAGAGATTGTGGATGGACAGGTCAGAAAGTTACGGAATAAGGAGATCCGATGGTCAAACTACTTTGGAAGAATCAGTTGATGAAGGAGTGTACCTGGGAGAGCGAGTAGGATATGAAGGCCAAGTATCCATTCCGGTTCTAGCATTGAGGTACATAATTATTTTAAATTCGAGGACGAATTTATTTGAAGGGGGGTATAATGTAATACCTTAGGAAATGCTATCATAATTGAACAATAATATAACTAGTTATTAGTTTGAGAACACCAAAATAACTAGGGAAATTTTTTGAACCTCAGTTAGAATGCATTAGTGGTACTGTCTTGGAAAATGCCGGTATTAATTACACTGCCCGGGAAACTAATAGTTCTGTTGGTAGATGAATTTTTGATTCAGACAATGGGTAAAGAATCATATATATAAATTTGAAATTTTAGTGAAAAGAAAAAGTTGATTTTGGAACACTAAAAATTTGAATAATGCAAAATCGTAAATAAGTTGCACTTTAGGGGTATAGTGGAAACCAACTGTATGAGTTTCAGAATGGCTCTGAAACTATTTTTATAATAAACTACAGATAAAAATAAGCTATTTCAGTTCCCACTTTGAAATCTAATTCTTAACAGAATTAACAGAATAAATTACAAAAGAAGATGGGGTCAATGTATAATTAATGGATAGTTTAAGTACCTAAATATAATTTGCTAATTTTGCTTAATATACCTAAGAAAGTCTTAATCCAACCTTTGATTCTTCCATTTCCAACCTTGATTTGCTTGGAAAATCAAAGAATTTCAAGAATCAAACCATTGTGATTTTTGGCCCACACATCAACCAAAGGTAACAAGTTAATTTCTTTGGTTTAATGGTTGATTTAGATATATTAGATGTTAAATAGAATGGGTTTAGTATTTAATTGCATCAATTGATATATTTGTTAGATTTTCTCCAATTTGAAATCCTAGTTCAAAGTTGTGTGATTTGAATTTTTGAATTAGTGTTAGTTAATGCTAATTAAGCTTAGAATATGTTAATTGGAAGCTAATGGATAGATAATTTGTGATTGATTTGGTGTAGATAATCAAATAGAGGAAGATTGTCATTTTTGTCTTCTTTAAAAATTGGTGGCAAATCAATTTTGCTAAGTGATTTGAAGTGTGAGGTGAGTTTAATATGCATCAAATGTCATGTGTATTGCATTGAAATGAGAATTGGAAACCTTCCCCAAAATTCTTGTTTTGGCCGAATGGCCTAATACTATTCTTGCCTTTGTTTGCTTTGTTTTCCTTTGAATTCTCAACCTATTTTGATCATTTAAATGATGTTGATTGTTGTATATCTATTGTCTATTGAGTTACCTTGATTGAGAGCTTAATGTATAGGCCTACTATTGTTTCATCGATAGGCCTACCATTTGAATGCCATTGTTGCCAGCAACATTGGCATGCCAATTGTGCCAACCATTTGATCATGTATAGCCATCCTATGTTCCAATTCAATATTAATTGCTAAACCTACTGCTATTGTTTACTTACCTTGCATTGCTTATCCGTTGCTTATTTGCAGTCTCGTTTGATTATTTCACAAGCTATTGATTATTGATGAGACAATTGATATATATTGATGTCCTTTGACTTGCTTCCATATCTATATTGGTTCTAATGTGATTTGACAGAGCTTTCTCACTAACGGTGTAGCAGGTAAATACAGTCAGTGATGTGCACATTATATACTGGATGCCTTAGCTGGGAAGGGTTAATTGTCCTAGCCATAAGACCTGATCTGTCTTATATTTATTGATATGTGATTGACATATGATATATGAGTTTCTTGGCCCATCATCTGTCTTATCTATATGACATGAGCTTCTTTAACTTGTCCATTGATTCTACAGTCCTTTTCTATATTCTGATTCCTTATTCTGTTATCAGTGTGCAGATTAATATTTATTGATTATCTGCCTATTGTTTATTGATATCCTAGCCATTTCTTTTGGTCGATACATGTTAGATTCACTGAGTATTTTATACTCACCCCTTTCATTTGTTTCCCCTTTTTAGGTGCAGAGTAGGAGGTAGAATCCTGTCTATTGATTTCTCTGTGTATTTCTGCTACCTCTAAAGACAATATAATTATTTTGATACTGTATTTTGTATGTAGATTTTAGTTGCTCCATGGGTTGTATAAATGGCATAGTTAGATTATGAATATGTATGTATGGTATAATATGGAGTTTAATTAATGTTATGGCATGTGATGATGATAATTATAACCAATTACAGAATGAGTTACAGACAAATTACATAATGACAGAATGAATATAAATTAAGTAAATGATTTAAGTATTAGATAGTATAAGATAATAGTATGTGATACTGGGTTCTACGGGTGCTGATCGCTTCTGGCATCTCCTGCATCCTAGGACTGTCGCGTACTGAAATCGGGCCATGACACAAAAAATCAAAGGAAAGAGAGAAAATATTTAGTTAGAAAACCTATAAAGGCTAGCTAATAACAAGTGTTTAAAGTATGCTTCAAGATTGAGCTATCCTAATTTAAGGTGTTCATTGACTAAGTAATTTGAATAAAAGCAAATGGAGATGTTATATTAGATCATGCATTGTCATGACCTGGTTTCCCGGATTGCGACGGTCCTAGGGTACGGGAGATGTCAATGGCGACCGACACCCGTAGAACCCAGTATCACATGCACAATCTATAAACCACAATATATTATTCATATTAATTAGTTACTATCCATTCTGTTATTCTGTAGTTCATTCTATAAATTTCTGCAATTGGCTGTAACAGTCATATATCATATCACATAACCATCATATAACTCATATATATACCATCAAGTATCATATACACATGTTCATTTCCTAGCTAACCCATACATACCCCCATGGAGTAGCTAGATAATGAACACTAAAATAATAATATAGAAATATCAGAAATATACATAAGACTGTCTGTAGCACAAATCCTCGGAAGATAGATGACAGGATTCTGCATCCTACTCCTCTCCTGAAATGGGTAAACAAATAAAAAGGTGAGCATAGATGATACTCAGTGAATCTATATGCATCAACAATAAACAGTAGGCATCAATAAAGCAATGGTATCAATAAGTAGGATAACTGTATACAGAATCAATATTAGGGTACAATATAGCCATGGAATACAATATAAGCTCTGTATCATATGGAAAGACAGATAAAGGGATGGACTGTATGAAAAGAAATCATACAATCTCCAGTAATCCGTATGGACCATATAAGTCCCAGTAACATATCTGTATCAGTAAGCATAAGGCTGATCAGACCCTATAGCCAGGACCATAACCCCTCCTAGCTAGGGTATCAATAATACAATATGCACATCGCCGACAGTATTTCCCTACTACCCTGTCGGATCGGTAGCTTTGTCAAGCCACATAAGGGTCAATATAACAAGGGATACTATTATGCAATAATGGCATCCAACAATTAATCAGTCCAATATCAATCAGTTCAATATCAGTCAATTCAGTTATCAATAAGAACAATGGCAATACTAAAGATAATATACAATCAATGATAAGTGGTTTGGCAATTAAGAAAGACATGGAACGAAAGTTGGTTCGGTGGTGGAAAACGGTAGGTCAATTGGCATGCCAACATCGCTGACGACAATGGCATTCAAATGATAGGCCTATGAAATACAAACCAATAAGACAAAGGCAAATGAACTAGGCATTTCATCAAACACATGGTGGGCATACAATGACAAGCTAATAGATTAGGTTTAGGTGTAAACTTGACTTGCCCAATTCAATAAACACAAAGTTATATTGTCAACAAAGGTATAGGTATCAAAAAAACACAATTAAACAACATCAAATGAGGTCAAATTGGCTATGAAATTCATGACGAAAACAAGCAAAAACAAGGCATGGTGAATAGTACCATGCATTCGGCCAAAGTGAGGTTTCTAAGGTGGGGTTCCAATCATTAATTCAATCAAATAGACATGTAATTTGATGCAAAATAGACTCACCTAATGCTTCAATTCCCTTTGAATTGCTCACTTCCACCGAAATTCCTCCAATAGGGCAAAATAGAAAACTTTGATTCAAACTTCAATTCTACATCAATTAATCCGTCAATTAGTTGCCTATACACATTCAATTGACTAATTCTAACATCAATTAACAAAATCTAACTCTAAATCATCAAGTCATTTCTTACAACTTCAATCTAAATAGGCAGATTAGGGATTTCTAACAAATAGCATCAATTGATTCAAATTAACTATAAACCCATCTAATTCATCCTAAATAACATCTAAATAAACCATTAAATCAAACAAAAACACATCTTACCTCAAATGGGATGATTCACTCGAATTGTTTCCTTCCAAAATCCTTGAAATCCTTAGCTCCTTTCTACAAATTAATGATGAAAATGAATAAAGCTAAGTTGATTTGCTAGTTTTCTATCAATTTGCTTAAGAATTTAACAAGAAATGAAGAAGAAAATGGATGGGGAAGGAAGAACTATGGTTCGGCCACCTTGAATGAAGAAGAAGAAAGATGATGTAAATGGCTAAATGAAGAAATAAATAGAAAAATCAATTTGGCAAATTACAACTAACTCCTCAAACTTCCATCCATTACACTTTGGTCCAAAATCTTCTGTAATTTATTCTGTCAATTCTGTTAAGATTTAGATATCAGAGTGGGGAGTCAATAAGTTTATTTTAATTTATACTTATTTATAAAAATAGTTCTGGAGTCATTCTGTAACCCCGACCGATCAATTTCCACTATTTTCCTTAAACTTCCTTATATTTACCATTTTGCCATTAGTTACTTTTTCAGTGTTTCTAAATGATTTTCACTTCTTTCTTTTTACCAAAATTACACATAAATTATGGTGATCTTTTACGTCTAGATCAACTTCAGAAATTCTTCTGTTGACCGGACAGCTCATTTCTCGGCAATGTTCCCGACACCACCGCTTTCCGGAAAAGTATCAAGTTCGCTTTCTAACTATGTCTCTAAAATTATTTCCCATCATTTCAAGACTAATGAACCACAAATTGAGAATTAATTCATGCATGTGTGTTAGGAATTTATAGGGTATTACATGCATTAAGCATTCAGTTATACGTATTCATACATCACATTAACATTTTATCATCTAGCCATCATTGTCCTAAAAGGAAACTATCCTTTTTTTTAAACCAATCTTAGGAAAGAGAGAAGTGGGATTTTGGAACTTGAGCAATCAATAGTTTGAAAGAACATTTGAAAGCATAAATCTAGGGATGGCTAGTATAGAGGAAACAATTAGAAAGACTTTGAATACAAAAAGAGATGCAAGTAGCATTAATGGAGCTACTTCCAAAAACAAGTCTATTCTAGAAGAAGGGTCTTGTGATGAGTTTGATCGCTAACTTAAAAGAGATCATAAGACTAAAGGAAAGGTTATTATAGAAAAGTCCATGGAATCTTCTCAAGATGATAAGTATAAAGCATTAACTAAGCAAATTAAGTAGATGCAAATCATGCTTGAGAGAAGTGGGCTTGAAAGGTCTTATAACATAGATGACATGGATCTCACTACTAATAAGGAACTTTCCCCAAGGTTTAAAATGCCAGACTTATAAAAATTTGATGGCACTAGTGATCCAAGGGTGCATTTAAGGCAGTATGTTATTGTTATGGGAATCAATAGATTATCCAAGGCCCATATCACTATGTTCTTTATCTTATCCTTAACTGGAGCTGTTGTCTGTTGGTCTTATAACTTGGATAAGGAAGTCATAATGGATTGGAGAAAGTTGGCTTAAAGCTTCATTAAACAGTATTCCTATAACACACATATTGATGTTGCTTTACGTGATTTGGAAGTGACCCACCAAGAGTACAATAAAACTTTTGTCGAGTACTTGACTAGACGGAGGCAAAAGGCCGCACAAATGAAATCTAAGCCTGATGTTAAGGATCAAGTCAAAATGTGTGTGAAATGAACTCTTTTAGATATCTGTGAGAGGTTATGCTACGTACCTCTATCTAATTTTCAGAAGTTGTATGAAGTTGGAATTCAAGTGGAAGACATGTTGCTTAAAAAGAAAAGGAATCCGATTAGAAATAGTGATAGTCACTGCAATCTTAGAGATGATCAACCAAGCCCAAATAATGAGGGATTATATGATTGGAATGAAGAAGAATAACCTTAGATTTGGCTGTAATATTCTAGAAATATCTTTATTTTATGCATTGAACCTCGAATTGGTTAACACTTGGATATTTTCTGTAATACCCTATAAATTTCTAACTCATGTGCATGAATTAATTCTCATAATGTGGTTCATTAGTCTTGAAATAATGGGAAATAATTTTAGAGACACAGTTAGAAAGTGAACTTGATACTTTTCTGAAAAACAGCGGTGTTGGGAATACAACCGAGAAATTAGCAGTCCAGTCAACGGAAGAATTTCTGAAGTTAATCTGGGGGTAAAAGATCACCATAATTTATGTTTAATTTTGGTAAAAAGAAAGAAGTAAAAATAATTTAGGAACACTGAAAAAGTAACTAATGGCAAAATAGTAATTATAAGGAAGTTAAAGGTGAATAGTGGAAATTGGTCGGTCGGGGTTATAGAATGACTCCAAAACTATTTTTATAAATAAGTATAAATTAAAATAAACTTATTGACTGCCTACTATGATATCTAAATCTTTACAGAATTGAAAGAATAAATTACAGAAGATTTTGGACCAAAGTCTAATGGACGGAAGTTCGGGGAGTTAGTTGTAATTTTCCTTATAGCTTTTTCTATTTATTTTTGCCTTAGCCATTTGTTCTTCATCTTCTTCTTTCTTCCTTTCATGGCCAAACTATGTTCTTTCTTTCTTCCAAATTAATTCTTCATCTTTTCATTAAAATTTCTAAGGAAATTCATTTAGTTCTCTTCATTTCCATCTTCGATTTGTAGAAAGGAGCTAAGGAATTGAAGGAAAAACTACTTGAAGATTTCGGCAATCACACACCTTTGAGGTAAAGATGTGATTTTCTTAGTTTAATAGTTTATTTAGATGTTAATTAGGTTGAATTATATGGGTTTGAAGTCAATTTGCATCAATTGATGCTATTTGATGGAAATCCCTAATTTGGTTTGATTAAATTGAAGTTGTAAGATATGACTTGATGATTTAGTGATTGATTTAGTTAATTGATGTTAGAATTAGTCAATTGGATATGATTAGGCAACTAATTGATAGATTATTTTATGTAGAATTGAAAGTTGGACAAGGTTGCTCTATATAGCTCATTTGGTGATTTTGGTGGAATTGGCTTGTACAAAGGCTATTTGAAGCATTAGGTGAGTTTACATTAAAGGCTATTTGAAGCATTAGGTGAGTTTACATTGCATCATTTGACATGCCTATATCATTGAAGTATTGATTGGAAACCATATGTGAAACCACCTTGTTAGCCGAACCCATGTACACTATTCATTTCTTTGATTTTGCTTGATTTTCCATAGCCATTTTAAGCCATTTTGATGTTGTTTAATCTTGTTTCTTTGATACCTATCTTGTTGTTGCAATGTGGTTTGTTGTTGATTAAAATGGGCAAGTCAAATTTGTACCATAACCTAACCAATTGGCTTGCCAAATTGTGCCCACCATATGTTTGATGAAATGCTTAGTTCATTTGTCTTTGGCCTATTGGTTTGTATGCCATAGGCCTACCATTTGAATGCCATTGTCGCCGGCGATGTTGTCATGCTAATTGACCTACCATTTTCCACCACCGAACCAACTTTTGTTTCATATCTTTCCTTATTGCCAAACCCTTTATCATTGATTGTATATTGTTTATAACATTGCTATTGTTCATATTGATAACTGAACTGATTGATATTGAATTGATTGATATTGGACTGATTGACTACTGGATGCCATTGTTGCATAATGGTATCCCTTATTATTGACCCTTATATGGCTTTCCAGAGCTACCAATTCGACAGGGTAGTGGGGAAATACTGTCGGCAATGTGCACATTGTATTACTGATACCCTAGCCGGGAGGGGTTATGGTCCTGGCCATTGGGCCTGATCAGCCTTATGCTTACTGATACAGATATGATACTGGAGACCTATATGGTCTATACAGATACGGATTACTGGAGATTGTATGATTTCTTTTCATACAGTCCATCCCTTTATCTGTCTTTCCATATGATACTGAGCCTATATTATATTTTATGGCTATACTGTACCCTAATATTGATTCTGTATACTGTTATCCTATTGACTAATACCATTGCTTTATTGATGCCTATTGTTTATTGTGGATGCATGAAAATTCATTGAGTATCATCTATACTCATGATTTCTTTGTTTACCCATTTCAAGAGAGGAGTAGGTTGCAGAATCCTGTCATCTATCATCCGAGGATATTTGCAGACTATCTGATATATATTTTCTGATTTCTGTATTATTGTTTTGGTGCTCATTATCTAGCTGTTCCATGGGGTATGTATGGGTTAGCTAGGAGATGAATATATGTAAATATATATTGATGATGATATATTAAGTTATATGATGACTATGTTATATGATATATGACTGTTACAACCAATTGCAGAATAATTACATAATGTATGACAGAATAACAGAATGAATGGTAACTAATTAAAATGATTAATATATTGAGATTTATAGATTGTGCACGTGATACTGGGTTCTACGGGTGCCGGTCATTATTGGCATCTCCCGTGCCCTAGGATCGTTGTGGTCCAGGAAATCGGGTCGTGACAGAGGTGGTATCAGAGCATCTAGGTTTACAGACTGTGAATCTAGGTTATAGATGAATAGTGACTGAATTACTAGTGACTAAGTACAGAATGGGGGTAGAATTAAGTATACCATAGAGTATAGGATTTCCTTTGTCGTCCTTTGCTGTTATCATCTGTTATATGATATTATTCTATATTTCTGTCATTTTCTGAGACTGTTTTAGTTTTTCTCGACAAATTATAGAGATGTTTAACGATAGAGACAGAGGTACTAGGGAGGCAGAGGTAGTCTCCAATGAGTCACTGGTTAGAGAGATATCAGTATCAGAGGGATTGTCTAGATCTCGACGGACTACAGAGGATACAGAGAAGGGCGATGACCCCTGAAGAGTGGAGATGATGAGGGGGATGATGGAGTTGCGCAGGGAGTTAGTTGATTTGAGATGGAAAAGACAGCAGGTACCTCCACCACCTGCTCCAGCAGTAGTGCCTCCACCTGTAGTACCAGAGGCAGTTCCAATAGCACCGACTCCTATGCAGCCAGTTGGGGCTCAGAGGGAGCCAGTTGTACAAAGAGGCTGAGGAGTGATTGATGAGGGTGGAGTATTGATGTTTAACTTTATAAAGCTAAACTTACCTGAGTTCAGGGGAGATAGAGGCACAAATCCAGTTGATTTCTTGGAGGAGGTGGAGAAGGTAGTGAGAAGACTATCGTGTTCTGAGTTGAGGGCAATCGAGTTAGTTGAGCTATTACTTAAGGGTAAGGCATGAACCTGGTTCTCAAGGAGGATGGAGCCCAGGCTTTATGGTGAGCAGCCACCCACCCGGGCAGAGTTCAGACAGGGCCCTATTGACGAGTTCATTACTGAAGGGGTGAGGACTCGTAACTTGATCAAATTTGAGCAGGGGGATAGATCTGTAGAGGAGTATGCTGAGGAGTTTATTCAGTTGAGTAGATATGCTACTCATATTGTACCTACAGAAGCTAATTTGATTAGTAGGTTTCGGAGGGGTTTGCATGCTGCACTCCATAATGCTTTATTGGCTACAGAGTTTACTTCGTTGACTACAGTGATTGACAAGGCAATACAGATGGGGGAGAAATACAAGACAGAGAGGGCTAAGAGGGACCAAAAGAGAAAAGGGGGTCCTGGATCATAGGTTAGGAGGGGGGGGGGGGGGGGGGGGGGGGCACAACCCAACCAAGAAAGGGGTAAGAAATGCCGGGAGTTTTGAAGAAAAAAAAACCACCAACAAATAGAGGGAGGAAAAAAATAAGTGGAACAAAATAAATAAATAAAAAAA
>CANXYC010048256.1:0-36188 GCA_948193065.1 Aleurites moluccanus
GAATCAATAATGTCCATTCTCATTGATTCTATGACTAGGAAAATTTTAGATTAAAACATAATTGCACATGATAAGCATCTCACTATCATGATCTCATCATGAATGCCTCCATGCTATGTTTATACCATGGACTTTATTAAACAGTTACACAATATTACTCTAAACAATAATAAGTATTGATTAATAAATAATGCATTTTATTAATATATTTCTAAAAACATCATTACAATGATTGTCTTTAGAGCACCTACATTAACAATCTCCCACCTGCTCTGAAGCCAATCGCCTTTATATCTAATACCATAGGCTAGTACATGTTTGTCGTACTTATTCTGGGATAATGGCTTTGTAGGCGGATCAGCAATGTTCTAATCAGTAGAGACTCTATCAATGGTTACATCATTTCTACCAATGACCTCCCTAATCAAATGGTAACACCAAATCACGTGTTTGGATCGTTGATGAGACCTTGGTTCCTTTGCTTGTGCAATGGCTCCATTGTTATCACAATACAATGTAATTGGATCAACAATGCTAGGAACCACATCAAGTTCTGTGATAAATTTCTTGATCCACACGGCTTCAATGTATTCAGCTTTGCTAGTAGAATCAGCAATCGTCTCTTGCTTTGCCCTCCTCCAACTTGCTGCTCCACCATTAAGGATGAAAACATATCCAGACTGTGGTTTACAATCATCCTTATTAGTTTGGAAACTAGCATCTGTATACCCGTTTACCCTCAGGTCGCCTTCTCCACAGACCAAGAACACATCTTTAGTCCTTCTCAAGTACTTAAGAATGTTCTTGACTGCCATCCAGTGACTGTCATCTAGATTGGACTGATATTTGCTCGTGACACTCAGAGCGTATGAGACATCAGGCCTAGTACATAACATAGCATACATGATAGATCCTATTGCTGAAGCATAAGGTACTTGACTCATCTTCTCTATTTTATCTTGTGTCTTTGGACACATTTCCTTAGTGAGAGATATGCCTTGGGACATTAGAATGAAACCCTTTTTGGATGATTCCATGTGAAACCTTTTTAACACTTTGTCAATGTATGTACTCTGCGAAAGACCTCGCAGCCTTTTAGATCTATCTTTATAGATTCTAAGACACAGAATGTAGGTTGCTTCACCAAGGTCTTTCATGGAGAAGTTCTTTGATAACCAAATCTTAACACCTTGTAAAACTGGAATGTCATTTCCTATTATGAATATGTCATCCACATATAATACCAAGAAGACTATTGCACTCCCACTGATCATCTTGAAGACACATGGTTCATCCTCATTTTGTGAAAAACAAAACTCTTTGATTGTTTCATTAAATCGGATGTTCCAACTCCTAAAAGCTTGCTTTAATCCATAAATGGATCTTTGCAACTTGCAGACCTTGCTGCCATTTATCTGACTCTGAACTCTTCAGAGCTTCTTCGTAGGTAGAGGGTTCATTATCATTCTCAATGATTAGAACTTCGTTATGTTCATCTAAGAGATACCCATATGTCTCTAGAACATTACGCATTCTCGTCAACTTGCGAAGAACTTGTGTCTCAGAAGGTGTAACTGCTTCTTCATCTGTATGAATAATAGTTTCGGGCTCAATCAGTAGATTTGTGTTTATTTATGATTCTTGAACTTCTGAAAGTTCAAATCTACTCCCACTATCCTCTTTTAGAAGAAACTCTTTCTCTAAAAAGATAGCTTGCTTCGAAACGAACACCTTTTGATCCAAAGGATGGTAGAAATAATATCCATGGGTTTCTTTAGGATATTCCACAAATAAACATTTATCAGATTTAACATCTAGCTTATCTGATAATATCCGCTTCACATAAGCAGGACAGCCCCATACTTTCATGTATGAATAATAGGGTTTATTGTTATATCATATCTCATATGGTGTAACATCAACTGATTTAGATGGGACACTGTTTAGTAGATAAACAACAGTCTCAAGTGCATATCCCAAAATGATTTTGGGAGATCTGCATAGCTCATCATGGACCTAACCATATCTAATAGAGTTCGGTTCCTTCTCTCAGATACCCCATTATGTTGTGGTGTATATGGAGGTGTCCATTGAGATAATATCCCATTATCTCTTAGATAACTTTGAAACTCTTAGCTTAAGTATTCACCACCTCGATCTGATCTAAGTGTTTTGATACTTTTGCCAATTTGATTCTCTACTTCATTCTTAAACTCATTGAACTTTTCAAAATCCTCATATTTGTACTTCATAAGATACAAATACCCATATCATGAGTGATCATCAATAAAGGTAATGAAGTAAAAATATCCTCTTTTAGCATGTATTGACATTGGTCCACATACATCACTATGTATTAGGTCCAATAGCCCAATAGCCCGCTCACATTTTCCACTAAAAGGTAGCTTAGTCATCTTGCCTAATAAACAAGACTCGCATGTGTCATATAATTCATAATCAAATAACCCTAAGTCACCAGACTTGTGTAACTTAGTCATGCATTTCTCGTTTATATGCCCAAGTCGACAATGCCAAAGATATGATGTATTAAAGTTATCAATTATTGGTTTCTTTGCATTGATAATATAGATAGGACTTTGTATTTCTAAAATATAAATCCCACCAACAATAGAACATGACCATAAACAATATTATTTAAATAAATGGTGCAACGACCTTCTTTAATAATAAAATAATATCCTTCACTGTCTAAAACTGAGACAGAGATAATGTTCTTGTTTAAAATAGGTATATAATAACAATTATTAAGTACTAGAATTAAACTACTAGGCAAAAATAAATGAAATATCTCCACAGCTAATGCAGCAACCTTTGCTCCATTTCCCACACATAGGTCCATCTCACCCTTTTCAAGCCTCCTACTGTTATTTAGTGCCTGCATATCATTACATATATGAGCATCACAACCGGTATCTAATACCCAAGTTTTATAAGAAACAGTATTAATATCAATTACAAAAATACCTGAAGTGGAAGCATCTGATGCTTTCTTCTTCTGCAAGGACTCCAAGTAAGCTTTGCAATTCCTCTTCCAATGACCAATCTTTCCACAGTGGAAGCATGTCCCTTTTGCAGCAGTTTTACTCTCAGTAGGTGCCTTAGGTTTAGAAACTCCTCCTTTGGGCTTTAAGGCCTTTTTCGCCTTCTTGTTCTTTTTCTTCTTAAGAGAAGATTTAGAAGACTCGACTAGCATCATAGCCTTATCTTTCCTCAAAGAAGGCTCAGCAGTCTTGAGCATGTTAATAAGCACAGGAATGGTGGTATCAATCTTGTTCATCTGATAGTTCAACACAAACTGTGAAAAACTATCTGACAAACTCTGTAGAATTAAGTCTATACTTAATTCATGATCCATCACGAATCCCAAGCTACCTAACCTCTCTATAAACCCATTCATCTTAAGCGTGTGAGCAACTGCAGATGAACCCTCAACCATCTTCATTCTAAAGAGTTGCTTGGATATCTCATATCGCTTAACTCTAGCCTATTCTCCAAACAATTCCTTTAGATGGAAGATTATGGTTCATGCATCCATGCCTTCATGTTGCTTCTGTAGCTCTGTGGTCATACCAACTAACATAATGCAACTGGCCAATCTATCATCATCATGATGTTTTCTATGTGCGTCCACAACATCTTATGGGGCATCATCAGCTAGCGTGGCAGGAAAAGGAGTTTCAAGGACATAGTCTATCTTTTCGTCCTTAGGAACAATTCTTATGGACCGATACCAGTCAATGAAGGTTGACCCAATTAATTTCTTGTTATCGATTAAAGAGCGCAATTGCAAATGGATAGTCATGATTCTAACAACCTAGATGTAAAACAGATAGTTAGTATAAGTGAATGTATGATAATTAGGTCTTTAAATTACGTGCATTACTCCCACTATTTTATTGCAAATTAACAGCCCTCACTGTTAAATCCGAGAAGAACCTATATGGAAGTTCCTCCTAGTAGGTAAGTATCTGTAATTTCTAAAAAGGATCCTGAGTGCCCCAACAAATCAATTTTAAATCAAATAGTAGATATCTCATATCTTTCATATCTCATATGATTACTTAATCATTTGGCTATTAACTCTTAATATATATATACATCATATGTATATATCACCAAACACGTCTCAAATTATCAAAAGCCCCTGACTGCTCCAGCAGACAAATGACATTTGTTAAGGCTCACCCTATTAATCTGGAAATTATATTTCTATGGAATAAACATGTTTTGTAAAGTGGTTCGGCCTGACTGCGCCAGCAACCCTCCACTTGAAAAAACTCTGGTTTACGCCATATTAAAGGAAGACTCAGCCTTAATATTTATTAAAGAGGAAATTTTTTCTTTTAAGCGTCTCATCATTTTAATCCTAGCATGCATATACTATCATTATTCATCATCAAGATATATATATATATGATGATCAAATTATATGGTCATGGATATGGACAATCTACATTGACTTTTCGAGCCATGAAAAAGTCATAGGTCACACCTAAGTAGATGCATGAGATTATAACTTAAAGCTAAAAATTAAAATAACAATTACAACAATTTTTATCTTCAAGTCTTCAAGGTACTTCTTCAAGTCGCCTTCGGTCTCCTTTTGGTCACCATGGGCCTCCGTCTTGGATCTCCAGGTTGGATTTTCACCAAAAAACAAAACTATACAACTTTTATAATTTCGCTTGAAACCATATCAAACGAACTCTGAATTGCATCAAACGAAAGCCATTCATTACATGAAACATCATAGAAAATAATCATATTTTTTCCAGAATTTTTAGATGATGCAAAATAGGTCAGAAACTGTTCAAAAGTCAGAGGCAGATTCATATCATAAATTGTTCATATTTGAATCAAACCAAAACATCACAAAAGTAATCCATATTCACTCAAATCAAAACCAAATCAATTCAACCCAATCTAAATCTCATCTATCATAGAAAATCGGCCTTGATGGGGTGGATTTACTGAACCAAACAATCCAACTAGCTATCCCAACTAAAGGCAACAAAATCGGCATTAAGGGTTTTGAAACCCTAACTTGCGCCGACTTCAAGCAAACCGAAACCAAGGATTTCAAAATTATTTTCCATCAATTTTAATCAATCATAGCATGGCTCTGATACCACATGTTGGGATTTAGGCTGTTAGTCGTAGCGAAAAAATAAAAAAAAAATCTCAAACAAAGATCTCTATGTTGATTAAAATTGAAAATTAATTAAAAAATCAAGATCTTTACCTTTGTATATGGAAACCTTTTCTTCACTTGATCACCAAGAAAGGGCTGTAACAAACCACTGTCTTTTTCACAAAATGAGGAAATCCCGACTAGTAATCCACGTGAAAATCAAACAACAAGCTTTTAGGAAAGAGGTGCCAAAAATTCTTAGTTGCAAACCTTAGGATTTTCTGTTTGGATGGAGAAGGAATGGTGGCCGAATTCTTTCTTGATTTTCCTCTCTATTTTCGGCCAAGGGATGTGATTTATGACTTAGGATTTTTTAATTATGATCTCATCATATTTATATGGCCCTTAATTAATTAGGTTTTAATCTAACGTCTTAGATTAAAACAATAAGCCTAATGACAATAATGCCATTAATGAAAGGTCAAACACACTCATTTGACTTTGGACTTATTGATCCTAATATTAACACAATCCAATGGTTCTAATTTAATTAAATACATCATATGTAAATAATTAAATTAGATAATTAATTTAATCATATTAAATTATTGCAAAAAAAACTTTATAATTAAATATATGAATTAAATCTCATTTAATCATAATTTAATTTCCTCTTTCACTTATTGTTTGAAACACTTCTATGCGTATGACCTAATAGGTTCCCTAATTAAATTGCAACTTAAGTCCTTAATTGTTTCCTTAAATTAATTTAGGAAACTCTTAAGTGGAATTCCTATTTCCAAAATAGGAAATTTCCATAAAAGGTAATCCTTCTCCAACAAGGATTATGTGAATTAAACTTCTTAAATTCATAATCAATTCTCCAATTGAACATCTCTAACTTAAGTAGATCATGAGCAGTATCTTGCCATACATCATGACCCCCAAGTAATCAAAAATTGCTAGTGGTAAGCATAAACCCTAACACATGGACAATATTGTGCTACTAGTACCTTCAAGCCCCTTTACCAAGTGCGGTTTAATGTATGGACATTGTGTTAACTCCACTAAGCTGGCTACACTACACTTAGCCCGAACAGTAGTTCCTTGTAATCCGAGCATCATTACTAAAATGATTTCCTTAGAGACCATCTCTAAGTACTATCCACTTTGGCTAAAGATTTCTAGTAATGTTCTCATACAAGAGGCCTTAGGTAAAACCCTCATTCTAATGTGAGTTATGATATCCTTTGTTGACTACTTAAATATCTACAAGTGTGCAACCCTTTGGGAGAGCTAGGCATGGAATTAAAGTATAGAATCTTCACTCTAGATCACTCTTAAGCATCTCAAGTCTAAGAACATTTGCACATTTCCATGCAGAGATATGTCATTAACATTATATAGATTTTTATATGACTGTATTTGGAAAGATTAGCACATGAGTGTGAGCCTAAACACTTGAGTTTGATCTTGCACCTATAAAAGGATCAAGTAAAATACTCAAATGTGATCTTGAGGAGTGGATGTAGGCAATTGTTGGCCGAACCACTATAAAATTCTTGTGTTTGATTTGTCTCTTCCTTTCTTCATCTTATTAATTTTTAATTTGCCCTTAATTTGTCATTCCAACCAATTCACCCCCCTCTTGGTTGCCAAATGGACTTTCAGAACCCCTACTATAAATCTCATATTTCTCTTGTTAAAACATATATAATCCTAGTATCATTTCTAGCACAAAATTCACATATTCCCTGTCGCATCATTATCCTAAAATATCTATCTCATATAATTTATAATATGTTAAGTAAATAATTTTACATAATTTAGTTACTTAGTTACATATATAAACTAACATTTAGCTCACTAAACCATGGAGCTTCTAAGTGTAACATCCTAGAGTTTTAACACAGTTACTAAATAGTTTTCTAAAGTACCAATCCAATAACACAAGAAATAATTACTCATCTTGAAAAGTTAGTACAATACCAAATCTAAAGTTATTTAATACAGACATATGGGTAATAAGAGATTTAAAATAATGTTAATTATTAGTAAAAAGAAGGAATGGAAAAGTGTTATGGAAGATGGAAAATCAATAGAATTGAAAAATCGTAAATAAGCGCAATTTTGAGGGTATTTTTGAAAACCTGCTGTCTAAAACTCATAATTAGACCCAAAGCAATATTAAATGTTAGAACAACCTAAAATAAGTCATTTCACTCCCCACACTAATATTTGATTCTAAATAGAAATAACAAAATTAATTATATAAAATTATCGATTGAAAGTGTAAATAAGGAAAGTTTAAGAACTTATGTGCAAATACCTTAAAGTTTGGCATATAAATACCATGCCTTAGATTTTTTTTTTTTTTTCACACCATTTCTTCATCTTCTTCTTCTTCCTTCAACTTGGTCGAATCATCTAAGCTAAAACCCACCAAATTTTCATGCAAATTTTCAAGGAAAAACTAAAGAAAACCTAAATTCAACCTAATTCCAATATATTTCCATCAAAATTTCTTCAAAGCAACAAAGAAAAATTGTGAATATTCATCAAGGGAATTTCGGCCCACACACCTATCTAAGGTAATTTGAAGTTTTCTTCCATTTAATGGTTTAGATAGATGATTTAGATGATGAATAATATAGTTTTAACAACCAATTACATCAATTTGCACTAATTGATGGAAATCCCCAAATTTGAAACCCTAATTTGATTATGTCAAATACCAAATCTTAAATTAGTATTCTATAAGTCATAATTAGGTTATATTATGCTTAATTGTATCCATTCGAAGCTAAATAGATGATCGGTTTGGTGTAGAATCAAAGTTTGAGGTAAAATGTTCATATTGCCTCTTATAAGAGAAATTGGAGTTCAAGGTGAAATTCTTGCTATCTAAGGATTTATATGAGTTCATTATGCTCCATTTTACATGTTTAATATGTTAAAATGAATTATAGAATTGGATTGTGAAAGCCCTCCATGGCTGAACTCAACTTTGAACTTTTCCTTTGAAAATTTTATTTGTTTTACCTTGACTTTTCACTTGATTTTGATCCTTAAATTATTGTTCATTGTGACCTTTGAGTTATTGGTTGAATTGCCCCTATTATCAACTCTTGAATTGATATTTGGGCAATGCCAAATTTCCACCGAAACCATGCTTAATTATTAATTGAAAGTTGCACATCAACTGTTCAATGAAATGCCTAAACCAATTTTCTTCATTTGCTACCATAACCAATGTCATTATAGCTAGCGACATTGGCTAACCTATGGTTTCAGCGTAAATGGCATTGGATGACTTTGATAATAAGGAACCTATACTTGTTTATTGCAACCATGGTGACACCTGTTATTGATAACTGTCCCGATATCTACTGTATTGAAAATATTGACTGTTCACAGACTAATACTGTTATTTATTACACTGTTATTGTATCCTATTTATTGATATTATTTATTTAATGATTTATATTGTTTCATATGCCTTATATATATGTATTTGACAAAACTATCCGACCGATGGGGTAGTGGGCAAAATCCATCGGCGTTGTGCATAATGGCCCGTTGGACCAGATTAATTGTCCAGAACCCTAGCTGGAAAGAGATTTGTCCTAGCCATAAGGTCTGGTCCGCCTTATGCATCTTACTAATATCCACTACTACTGTTACTAACCCCTTAGTCTGACAGTTGATTCCATTATTTTGAAATGATATGTAAGTCTTTTATGCATCAAACTACTTGCCTAAATTGTTAGAATGGAATTTGAAATCCATATGCAAAATGATCATTTTGGTCAAACCCTAATTGTGCAAATTGCCTAAGTTTTGTTCTTGCTTTTGGCTTGTGTTTCCTTGCCTTTTTTATTCAATTGTTGAAGATTATTGAGTTGTGGTTGTTACCTATAAATTGCTTTTCATGTGTATGTTTATTGATAATTGGGACAATATGTCAATATTGCACCAAAACCATACCGAAAAATCTGTAGTCCAACCATTTGAATGTTACCGTCACCAACGACAATGGCATACCAATTGCGTCAACTTTTTGGCCGCAAATGACTAAATTATGTTTGCTCCCATTTTTTGTCGTTAGACCTTTGGTCATCATTTAATCGATTATTATTGATGTCTTATTGGCTTTATACTCATTAAATTGAATTCTAATGAGTTATTGATACATGTCGATGCCATTATTTTGAAATGATATTTATTGATGTGTTTATTGCTTCTATTGACTCCGATGTGATTTGACAAAGCTGCCGTTCCGACAGGATAGTGAGTTCATGCTGTCGGCCTTGTACACATTATATTGATTGATACCATGTACTAGGAAGGGACATCCTAGTCATAAGACCCGTACAGTTTTATGTTTATATATATATATATAGTGATTTGTGCTTGGCACATTTCTATGCATTTCATGGATCTATATCTATCGTTTCCATCTTGTCCATGTGATATGTACTTCATTGATATGATTGTTTACTTACAGTTATATTCTGTACTTGATTCTGTATTACAGACATTCTGGGCAATTTGATTCATTTATGTCATCTGCTTATTGCTTATTGATGTTCCATTATCCGTTTTATTGGTCGATGCATATTAGATTCACTGAGTATCATATATACTCACCCTCTCACTATTCACCCTCTCAGGTACAGAGTAGGAGGCAAATATCCCAGCTCTTTTGGCTCTTTGTGGATTCTGCAGATCTTGTGTCAATGTAATATTATGAACACTGTATTAGTTTTGTATGTTTATATCCTAGCTGCTCCATAGGTTTTGTATGGTATAGTTAGAGTATGAACATGTATGTATGAGAATACTAGAGATTATTAATGATATGATTGTGATATTTTAATAAAGTGACAGAATGAATGATAGAGTGACAGAATGAATGATAGAGTGACAGAATGAATAGTATTTATGTGAGTGAATTGTTATATATTATAATTTGTTATGTAATTGATGATGAGTAAGACATATTTCCGCTGCTATATTGTGATTGCATTGTAGTGATTGATGGGTTCTACGGGTGCCGATCGCCTCGGCATCTTCCGCACCCTAAGACCGTCGCGATCCGAAAACGGGTCATGATAATTGTAGTCCTTAGATTGGTTCTCAGAATCACTAATATGTAATTCTGAAGGCTTGCAAACTGTTGTTTCTCATCACTATTGATGAGAGAAAGAGCTATTTACCTTGCTCTCCATGCCTTTGTCATAGTGAAGACATGGTAGTCATCTTGGACAGTCCCAATGAAACCATTTAAATTCCATGTTGGGTTAGCCCTAAACCTTTCTACGTATATCTCAGCAAATTACTTTGAGGTTATTTGTCTAATGTTTTAGTCCTTATTACATATATGTTCAAACATCCCTGATTTTATTTGCATTGTTTTAGGATCCTTACCTATTGGGTTGCAAAATATTTAAAAGGGACAACCCTTGGCACACTTTGCCATACATCTTCTTTTATCATTTGGCCTAAACCAAAATTTTCATCTATTTCTCCTAACCCACTACTTGCATACTTCCTTAAATTTCCCTAATGATTTAAACTTCATCCTAGCTAATAATTGGATTAGCTATATCTCTCTCAACTCTAAACTCAGGATACTTTACTTTTGTCTTTTTCACCTCACCTTCACTATCTGTCTCAGAGACAAATAAAAGCTCATCAGAAGGAGCAAGATCAAAATCATTACAATCTGCATCTACATTGCCTACAATAAAATCTACATCAGCCTTCTTCTTAGATGGTCTTTTACTACTGTCTCTCTCTATGTTATGATTTACATGAATATCAAACAATTCATCATCCCCATCTCATATATCATAATCACTATATACGAACTTAGTATTAGGATTATCATATTCATCATCCTCACTATCTAAGTTATCCTCACTCTCAACATCAACAAAAGAGCTATTTTCTACAGCAATACCTTTACCCTTTCCCTGACTGTAATTCCTAGTAAATCTCTTATTATTCTCTCCTCTTATGTTGTCACATTTACTAACATTCACCCCAACCCCTTTTAAACTTGTTGGAATATTTTTGTGTTTGACAAAAACATTAATAAGTTTTACAGACTCTATATTGTACCCCTTTCTATTATATCACTATCAATAGATAGCTGGTAAAGACCCTCACAGTAACTAGAATTAAGTCTTTATCAGTAGTAGGACAATTTTCCCTTACATTACACTCCCCCACCATTCTATATAACTCTATAATAGATAACCTATCAATTAAACAATAGTCAAAGTAATCTATTGACCATTCAAATACCCTAATTCTCAGTATTGCCCGTTATAATGCAAATTAATAATAAAATATTCAGAGTAAGTGGCTACATATAGACAAAAAAAAAATACAAAAAACTAGTAAGTTCTTAGCATTTAGTGAATTTCATATAAATCAAACATTAAACAAGTATATTAACAGTAAAATATTCAGAATAAGTGGCTACATATAGCCAAAAAAAAATACAAAAAACTAGTAAGTTCTCGGCATTTAGTGAATTTCATATAAATTAAACATTAAACAAGTATATTAATAGTAAAATATTCAGAGTAAGTGGATACATATAAACAAAAAAAAAATACGAAAAATTAGTAAGTTCGTAGCATTTAGTGAATTTCATATAAATCAAACATTAAACAAGTATATTCAACTTATTAAACCTAGTATATATATTTTTAATTACACATCCTAAATATAAAATTAATCTGACAGATTATTATATGCATCACCATATTAACTACTCAAAATTAATACCCAGCATTCCATCAACAAACTATAACACCCCATATAAAAGTCCTCGACAAAAAAATTATGAAATTCAAAGACATTAAATAGGAATAGATCAAATTCAAAAAATCATTTAACAATTGCCAAGAAAAATCCATATTGTCAACAAAAAAAAAACATTAGAAAACTTACAGTAACAGGAAGCCGCCGCCTCTAGATTTTCATGTCTCCAATCCATTTTTGTCACATGCTTCTCTAAAAAATCTTCTGCACTCTCAATTTTTCTCCTCCTCTAACACAAATACCTAAATATAATTTCTTCAATTATATTTTCACTAACCCTACTTACTTGAGCGCCAAATTCCCGCCCAAAAGTGATGATTATCACCTATTAATTAAAAATTTCGCTCAGTAGACAGCAATAACAAAAACGATAAAGACGAGAGAGAGAGAGATTTCTTCTTCAGAAAATTAGATCTTCTAGAGAGAGGAGAGAAACCAAAAGACAGCAAAGGATCATTGGGATGGGTGTAAGAAAATTTTGACTCTCTCATACACGTGTTAATCATGCACGACCGCTTGCCATATTTACTGTTCATTGGCCCCATTTTTCATTAATCAGCTATGCTGACTTGAATTTTAAGTCGGCCTAAATTTTCCACATGGCACTCAGCTGTCACGCCATGTCAGCATAACTTGCTTATCTAGCATTCATGTACCGATCTAATTAATTTCCTTGACAGTTGATCAGCCAATACAAATTTCAAGAAAATTTAATTATTAGTCTGCAAAAAATTTTAATCAATTTATAAAAATCCTAAAAAGTTAAAGTTTTTGGTATCATTTACCCATGAATTGCATTAAGGAGGCATTAGAAGAGGAAAAAAAAAATCTCAATAGCACGAGGAATTTCTTGTAAGCATTTACATTATTAGCATAACTACCCACAAAACCAAATTTGAACATGGACAAACTGAGCAAACTCTTGAATCTCACTTGCCAAGCAAAGTCCAAATGCAGATTTATAGGAGAATTTCAACATATCTCCACTTCTTTGCTACATTAAACCGCAGAAAAATAGCAAAGATTATATATATACATATATTGTCACAATAAAATTAAAAGCACCTAAAAAGTAGAAAAAGAAAATAGAACTGTCACAGCTAACCTTTTTTATCACGAGCTTGCGTAGCTGGAACATTACAGCATAAACATACAACCACGGTATTGGCTTCCAAGCAGAAAATTGCAACAGCACATTCTCACAAATACACGCAGCTCTCACATAGATTATGGACGCATATGATATAATCATCTAAGTCTTGTCTGCCAATCCCCCCTACCCATAAAAGGGTACTACAATTCATATATAAAATTGTACAGCGTGCTCATTGATAGTTTCTAGTGGAGTTCACTTTTAAAGTGAAGGAGCCAGAGTAAAAATCCAACTCCCAACCACTTAATCAATGATTTCAACATTTTTTATACTAATCATCAAATCACACACTACTGTTGCCAACCATACTGCTGACTGCGGTTTCCACCCATCATGTTTGAACCACGACCAGCACCAGAACTGCCATATGGAGGCCCTTGAGGATAATTTGGAGCACCAACTCCATATCCACTGCTCCCACCACCACGTGGAGCACCAGGCATACCACTTGAACCATAGGGCGGTGCACGCCCCTGTGGTGGATATGGTCCGCTTCCATAACCTCCACCTTGAGCTCCACGATTTGGATGGTTGTATCCTCCACTTGCACCACTTGGGGGGTATCTGCCAGGTCCACCAGCAGGCCCACGAGGCTTCCCGTAATGGTGGCTAGGCCCTGCAGCAACTGGGGGCTGAGAATTATGCATGGGCTGATTAGGCCCTGATCTCATTTGCAGATGTGCTTGACCAGACTGCTGAATGGGTGGAAGGCGGCCATGCTGCTGTGGGTGTTGCAGTTTCTGACGTTTTGCATTTTCTTCGTGCTGTCTTTGTTGCTGGCGCTTTTTCTTTGTCTGAAATTCGTGGGATGATTCATATTTGGGTAAGCTAAAGCAAGGAAAAAAAAAAACCTGGTCAGTGAAACAAACCAGATGACATGGATTATAAATACTGTGTTGTGAAACAGTCAAGGAAACCAAGTAGCATTTTAAACCTCTTTGGGTCGCAAGGCAACGGATCAGTCCAGAAATACTCTGCATCAAGTGCATCCTTGGCAGATATTCTCTGTTTTTACAATGAAAAACAATAAAAACCTGAGCAATATAATTGAACAGAGTTTAGATGATACTGTGCAAATTGCATTTTGAATTTTCCATGCACAGCACCACCAATGTTGTCCAGAAAAGATTTTAGGGGCTCTTACCCTATTCACCTTTCTATCTTTTCAACTTCTTTTTTCCTTTTTCCTAGAATAGTTGAAACTTATCATAGATACTATTATAAATAATATTTAACCTGGAACTGAATTTTTAACATTGAGTGTCGCCCAGGTTACATCATATCAATGAAATCATCATACAAATGCTCAGGGATGTATTCATGACTCGTCCATTACTTTAAGAAAGTGAAAAATACCATCCTCAACAGTCAAAAACAAGACATACACTCGGAAGGAGAATCTAAACGGAAGGAGCGAGAAATTGAATAAAGCAAATACCATGAAATGCACCAAGCAAATATCACTATATACACTCCCTGGTGATAAAGCAAACGACATTCTTCTCTGAAGGAAAATGTCGTCATAGATTCATCTTTGGAATGACAACACAGGACAGAAGTATCTTCATTTATTTTTTCATTTGCTTTTGGGTCACTGTTGCAACTAGGTGACAAATCAGTCTGGTAACAATTCAGTATGATGGAGCACGTGGGTGGTAGTGAGATTTACAATTACTTAACATCCCTCGTAATATTTTGAAAACTATCCTGGTCATTGAATTGCATAAGGGAAAGGATGAAGGGTCAAAAGTTCAATTCGGGTTAACCCTTGGCAAAGTCGGCACAACATAATAGCTCCAATTTAGTTGACAAATAGCTCGGTGGTTATTAATATAAACAGACATTCAGACACCAAAGAAGTAGCAGAACATATAAGGAACTTATGTTAAATCATCATATTAAACAAAATAAAGATATTACATATTATAAAGAGATACCTGAGAGGGATCAAGAGTTAGCATTCTCTCCAATAACTCCAAAGCATGACGGTCAAAACTACGAGGAAAAAAAAAAAGAGGTAAAATGGCAGATGAAAGATATGGGGAAAAGAGTGAGGCAAAAGGCATAGAAGTCAGAAAACCTCACACAATAGTCAAACTTCTAAATATTAAAATTATAACATAGACTATCAATAGTTCTTTAACTCATCAATAGTTCTTTAACTCGTAAGTTTTGTAACTTACTGTCTGAAAACCTCTCTGAGACGTCTCTTCATTGGCCTTGGTGGTTTAAAATTGTTATACCAGGGAATCTTGGAAACCCCAGGCCAATTAACCTCATCTGGAGCTCCACACAGCTCAAAAATCTTATTCAATTGTTCTGGCTACAAAAGTCAGAAAAAGGGTATTGCAATGTTATCATGTGAGCAAATACCTTTTTTATAAAAGAAAAATGTTATTGAGAAGGAAAGAAATGAGCGTGCAACTATGGAGGACAAAAAATCCTCCCATAAATCAAAAAACAACTAGAATTGAGAAACCTCAAAACAAAAGCTAAAAAATAAAGCTCTCTAGTTGAGTTGGATAACACTCAAAGAGACCCCTTTTCCAAAAGCTCCACAAGCATAAGCCACATATAGAACCCAAAAACACCACCTTGTCCCAAACAAACTAATGAATATGCTTTGATTTTTGAAGATACATGCAAGTGAGCAAATTACTGATACCATAATTAACTGAATAGGAATCACAATCACTTGTTTTGCTCTTTGTATTATTCTTTAATTTCCATAGGAAATATTTAACCAAAAAAGTCACATAGTGTAGCACATCATCCTACCATGTGATAAGTAAATGAGACAGCGTAGCACATGATCCTTCCACATGATATGTAAATGAGACACTATGTACATGGTTGGCGCTCAAATCCAAATAAGAGAATGGCATCCTAGATCCTCATGATTTGCACTATTCCAACTTACAATGCACTTAAGGGTGTTTGGATTGACATTTCAATGTTTTAGAAACAAAGACACCATGATACGGGTCTCGTAACTTTTCAGGACCATTTCAGTGATTTAAGAAAAATTGGGGAATGCATTTCTGTAACGTGTTTCTTAGCTTTAAAAAAAAAACTCTCAATGAGTAAAAACAACAAATATGCATTGCCTTCTCTTGCAAAACTCCGACTCTCCATCTCTCTCAAGACTCAACAATCAGTAGTGGCAGTTGGGCTTGCTCCTTGGCGATCCTGTTCTGCTCTTGGTATCACATTTTTTTTTCAAAATGACAGCTGGCATCACTTTCTCTCTCTCTTTGGGCAGCTGGGTTTGATTTTGATTCCTTCTTGGGTGTTGAGGGATTTAAAAGAAAGTAAAGATGAGGTTTTGAATTTTTAGTATGTATTTGGATCAGGTTTGTTAATATATTGTTTCTATTATTGTCAAAGCTAGAATGGTTATTGCAATAACATATAAATAAAATAATGTTGTTACTCAAATTACTTAATCCATACCTTATATTTTCTTTACCTTTTACATTGTATTTGGATGGATGGGATTTTTTTTTTTTTTTTTTTTTTTTGAGATTTAAACCAGAAGATTTGAATTTTAAAATAACATAATTTTTTATTAGTTAATTTCATGATTTATTGCTAATAATACTCCATCCATCTCACAATAAACATCCTAATTACAAAATGCACAATTATTAAGAAAAATATTTTTGGTCTATTTAAATTTTTAAATTCATTTATTATTTTAATCTTCATCCACTTTTCTAATACTCACATTTTATATCTCTTAATTATTATCTTTATTTCCAACACATTTTTTAATGAAAGTATTATTATAATATTAAGATAAATATAGTTTTGATTAAGAAATGAGACAATTAATCGAGACATACCAAAAAAAAAATTATGATGTTTATTGTGGGACTGGACGAGTAATTTTTTAAAATGTTTTTATATTTTCTACGAAAAATTAATATTTACAAAAATGCCCCAATATTTCCCCCATTTTTTTATTTCCTATATTTTTGATAAATGCCGTTTCCCGGTGTCTATTTCATATCGTATTCGTTTTCGTGTTTCTGTTCCTATGCTACCTAACTAGTAATAGACTAAATACAAACATCAAATTCTGACAAAATGACGCCTACTAGTCAATCTGTCATCTTAGAGACAGAATCAACAATGACAGGTAGTAATTTATTTCGTTTTCTGTTGACTCAAAACATAAACATAACTATTGAATTCATGGAATATTCCTGCCATTTATTTTAGAATTTTAGTCAATACCTAAATCAACTCCCCTGACTTGTTATCCATATCTCATCAATACTATTGGTTAGAGAAGTCTTGAAAAAGACAAACAAATTATAAAATTTAAATCAAGGAGACTTTCAAGAAATCACACATATGTCCAAACAGTTAGAAAACACCAAACGACTCATCTGAAAAATTACAAGGCAAATTTTGGGTCAATTCACCTAGAACTATAAACAATGGGATCAATACCTTAAAACTCCCACACCATTTAATCTCTTATCTCTCTTTACCACATTTGGTAGGGAAGGATCCCTCTTTCACCATTTAAATAAATATTTGGAATAATTTTTACTTTTTACTTTTACTTTTTACTTTACCATGATTAGTAGAGATAAGTAATTGTTAAGGGGTTTAACATTTGAACCTTTGGGTGGGGGCCTAGTTTAACAATAATTGGTGTTATATATAGAATCTTAACTATCAAGATCACTACAAATACAAATCATATCACCCAATCAAATGAAAACAGAAACACTTTAAAAATCACAGTAATTACTCTTTAATTAATCCTATAACATTTTACCCCTGTTCCTTTAATTCCCATACCAAATTGGAGCACTTTTGATGCATTTAACCATAATCAATTAAATAAAACATACTTATAGAAGGCGATTTATCAATACCTCATCACAATAACCATAGGACTAAAATTATTAATCTGCTCCAGTCACATGATCATCATGCAAACCAAGCGGGTTGGGGGACAGTTGACTAACAGGTACCTAACCCTTTTTTTTCCTTTTTTTGATCTCTTTGTTCATTCTTTTTTATACTTGAAACCTCATTTTGAATTAACAATAAGCTATTTTTGGATGAAACTCTTTCAAATTGGGAATTGTTTAAATAGCTTGATTGAAAGTTGATGGAGAACAGAAACACAAAGAAATTCACATTTAAAGGCTCAAACTTAAAATTATGGTCCACATTTAATATGAGCTTTGTTGGGGTAAATTATAGAATATTTATTAGTTCTCTTGGGTTTAATTTTATGTATCTAGTTAAATAAATAATTTGCTGGTCTATTATTTTTAAATTACAGGCAATTTCCAGCTTTGCTAGAAAATCTTTCCCTCTTTCTTTAGTAATCTTTATATTTATGCTAATGTCTTATTTTAGAGTCTTTGTGGGGTTTAGGATAGTATTATTTCTTTTAATCTGTTTTAAGAGTCTAAATCCTTATAAGATGTAGACTAGTTTAGAAATTATTTACTGAAAAGTTTAGGAATTGTTTTAAGTCTATGAATACCTATCATTTTAATACTTTTAAAAGAGCTTTGTTATTGAAATAAAAATAAAAAAATAAAAAATAAAAAAAAAAACTTAGCAATTATGCTATTTCGAGTTGTATAATGCAATTCAACCCTAGGTGTGATGCCATGGGATCTTGGGTGTGATGTCCAAAGAAGTTTATGTGTGAAACTTAGACTAATTTATCCTAAATTTACTGTTTCTTACTGTTCACCCCTTACTGTTCACCTACACTGTTCCTAGGTATCCCAAACAGTCCATCAATCTTTATTATTGCTTAATTTCGCTTTCTTAATCCATCATTTTACAAATCATAGCCTCCCTCCTATAGCTCTTACCCATCCTAGCGTCTTATATAAACTCCAATTTACTCCTTTATAACCAACCATTCAACCTGTCCTACGTCAATGTGGTACCAACGCTTCAAGATCTTAGGATCTTGTCACTTTAATATTCGATGATGGAAAATATTCTTTGGAATGAAATTGGCAATTACAAACTGAAATTAGTGCTTACAAGCTCCAAATAAATTAATTACATTGTTTAAAGCACAAGTACAGTGATCCTGAAAAATCTCCTTCTTTGTATCATGAATTTACAGCAATTAGTCATATGCTATATGTTAAAGAACCAAAACTTCAAGATCTAATGATGTCTATTATGGATAGTCAAGATTTGCAAATTAATACCAAGTATGATAAAAGACAATTTCAACCAAATAATAAAGTGGGTGTCATCGCTTTAAAATGCAATGTAGAAGTTTCTAATTTTGAAGGTATGTCAAATCCTGCTTTATTTTGTGATTGGCTTCATCGTCTTGAATCTTTCTTTGATTGGTACAATATGGGAAAAGACCGTAAAATAAGGTTTGCAAATATGAAATTTGTTGGATTAGCTAAATTATAGTAGTATGGTGTTGAGCATGATACGGAAAGATTGAGACAAACACCTATTAGTACATGGAAAGAGACGAAAGCTAAGCTACAAGGGAAGTATTTACCACCCTATTATCTTGAAAACATGTGTTAAAGGGTGAATACTTTAGAAAAGAGCAGCACGCCAATGGTATTACAACCTCTCCAAATACAGGCACAAAGGCAAGAACTTTCACTAAGAATTTCAGGGCAACAAGAAAAGCCTTTGCTGCAAGTTGTTCAACCAGAAAGGGAACTGAAAAGGCTACAACTACCATCTCAAGGCTTAAACCGCAAAATTTGCAACCGGAAACTCAAAATCATGAAGCATGAAAACCAAGACAGCACATAGATGAGCCTATTCTGTAGATTGATCAGCCAGAAAATAAAGTTGAAAAGCTAAAATTGTATTCTGAAAACCTTCAAAGACCAAATATACTCCTAGATGTGAATCAACAAGAACAAATTGCCAAAAGCAATAGTGTATATTGAAAAATCAATTCAGCGGGCTAATATTACTATGGATACAAATGTAGTGTTTGGAAAGGTAAAGATGAAGCTCAAAAGAGAGGAATCTTTAAACAGGGATATGGATGGAATAAAGGTAAAATATGTTGAAGTAAAACAAGATATGAGAAAATTTGATGGTACAAAAGAGTTTAACTTTATTGTTGAAAATGCCAAAGATGTTAGAATGCAATAGATAGACTTTGTTATTCCAAGTAAATTAATAAACAAGTCCAACAGAAGATTTCAAGTGTTTCTACTTTTATTAAGACCAAGGAAACAAAATGGTCATTCAATGATGGAGAACAAGAACACAAAAAAAAAATTTCAAATTTAAAGGCTCAAGTTTAAAATTATGGTCCCCATTTAATATGAGCTTTGTTGGGGTAAATTATACAATATTTATTAGTTCTCTTGGGTTTAATTTATGTGTCTAGTAAAATAAATAATTTGTTGGTCTATTATTTTTAAATCATGGGCAATTTTGTAATTTTCAGCTTTACTGAAAAATCTTTCCCTCTTTTTTTAGGAGCCTTTATATTTATTCTAATGTCTTATTTTAGAATCTTTGTGGACTTAGGATCTATAAAGCACCGATACCGACACGCGACACGACACGATACTACACTTTGACACGTTAATTCTAAAAATATTTATATTCGACTCGTTGGGACACGTATGAATATTAAATAATATTTTCAATATGTACATTGTATATATCATTCATATTCATTAATTTAACAAAAAAAATAAATAAAATAAATTGTATCCATCAATGGATACTGTCATTTTTCATATTACAATTTAGTCATTTTGCTTATTATTCATTTAGTCCCTCTTTTTATTGTCTTTAGACTAATTATTAATAAATTAAATTTTTATTTATGAATACTGCCAATTGACCGTGTCGGATACTGTCAAATACGGGTATCGAATTAATCAAAGTGTTGAAAATCGTTGACCGCATGTGGGACAAGGTATGGAAGAGTGTCGAAGCGTGTCGGTGTCCGACACCGACTCTCCAACTAGGAGAGAGTGTCCGTGCTTCATAGTTTGTGATAATCAATAACATTTTGTGTGAAGTAGGGGGAAATCAATTGAGGGCGTTGATTGCAGTTGGGTGAGCTGAGTTCCATGGACTGTTGGATTATTAATTAAGGAGCTGTGTGCCTGTTAATCAATGTCAATGGAATGCTGATGATGATGTCTATTTGATAAGTATATGTTTCTGTGGAGATAAATGGTGTAAATATTAGCACATACAGGGTGATGGTTGGAAATTGGGTTGACGCTGAAGTTGGAAGATATGTTGCTTACAAAGTTTAGGAATTCGGTGATTTGAGATCTCCGTTTGTTTCATGGAAAATATTTTACTGGAAAACATTTTCTGCATTTTCTGACATTTGGGACACTTTGGAAATTAGACAACAGAAAACATTTTCCTGGTCAATGGAAAACTAAACTATTTTTAAAGGACTTCCACTTTTCAAAACGAGAAGTTATTGTCCAAATTTTAACATATAATTAAAAGAAAATATGTAATTATACACTTATTAATTTACCGATCATCAATAATCACCACTGGTGACTGTTCACAACCAACACCGGTTGTCGGCGACCACTGCAATTTACTATTTTTATATATTTCGTTCTCATATTTAATAATAAAATTTAATACTATGAAATTTTTACCAGTTTAAACATATTTATAGTCTTATAAATTGAAACTTTTAATTTTTTTAACTAACTTTTATTATGGTAACCAAACATCGGAAATTAGTTATTTAGAAAATATTTTTCAAGGAAAACATTTTCTAAAATTTATTTTCGGATGAACTAAGTTTTCTGTTAATTGGTTATAATATTAAAAATTAGTTAAAAAATATTAAAAGTTCAATTTGTTAGACTGTAAACATATTTATAATTATAAGAATTTCATATTTTTAAAATTTTATTGTTAAATATGATAAAAAAAATATATAAAAATGATAAATTTGGTGGTCGCCGATGACCAGTGGTAGTTGCCTGTGGCCAGCGGTGGTCGCTGGTAGTTCGTGCTAATAATTGGCGGATTAATAAATTTGTATTTGTATATTTTTCTTTCATCAGAGTGAGTTTGTTAGATTCGGAAAATGACTTCCTCTTTTGAAAAGAAGAAGTCATTTTCCTTGAAAATAGCTTGGTTTTTCATTGACTAAGAAATCATTTTTTGTTGACTAATTTTCTGAAATGTTCCAAATGTTGGAAAATATTTTCGAGGAAAATATTTTTCACAAAACAAATGAATTCCAAACCTTTCCTTTTTATTGGATTAAGAATTTGGTGATATCTCTTTTACCATAATTAATAATAATTCTAATCACTAATATGATTGGAACTAATAAGCTAAAAAACATAGTATTTTTTTTCCTCGGTTAACAACTAGTAGCAAATCTTATTAAGCTGACTAAACATATTCTGCCACCATACTGTGTATTTGCAGTTATCATTCTTGCTTCATCTCATGCAGACCATATTATTTAAATATGCTATAGAATTATGTATTGAATTAATGTGTTACTTTTTCAGATTATTGGAAACAATAAAGGATGTTCCTTATTTAGTTATTAAATCAGAATGATCAAACCATTTAGTTTCCAATTTAATTCGGCACCTAGATTATTTTATTGGGAGTATTTTAAATCACATTCTGAGGTTTTGTTGTCATTCATCTGCTAATGTTTAAGACAGTGTTGATGTTTGAACAAGGCTAAGGGGCTGAACATTAGCTTAAAGACCTTAAACCAGCTTGAGGGTTTTCCACATTTTTCAATTGCCTGTTCAGTACTTAATTGTGGTTTTCTATTGGTGTTTTCACTGGGAGTCCTACAGGTGAACGTGGCACTAGTCCATTCTCTTCAAGGGGGGATCCTGCAAAAGTTTCTGAACATCAACAGAGAAGGAAAAATGATGAAAGGGAATTAGACAGGGATTCTGCTAGGAGTCAGTATGGCAAAGATTCATTTAGACATTCTGATCGATACTCCTCTAGGAATTCCCATGGTTATTCTAGGCATGAAGAGTACAGTAGATATGAGAAGCATGTAGATGATGAAGAGAGACATTACAAGGCATCATCCCATTCTGGCCGTGATTCAAGGGGTACTATTGATTATGCAAGAGAAGAAAGTGAACGTGGTAGGTCGAGAGACTATACACGAAATGCAGACAAATACTCTCGGGATAGATATGATAGCTCAGGGCATAGAAGCGATAGCTCAGGGCATAGAAGCAAGGATAAAGAGACTGTAGTTCATAAGAAATTTATGGATAAGGATTCATCTCCTGACAGAGCTGGATCTGGTAGGAAACACACTGTCACTACTTCTGAAGAAAAGGATAGGGATCGGCACAAGCGGGATAGAGATGGTCGGGATGAGAAAAGGGATTATCATAGGAGTTTTGGAGACCACAAAAGTGATCGTGCACTCTACCCTGACGAATCCAGGGGGTATCGAAATGATTCTGGAAGGGACCATGATGGTTATCGCTATCGAGAATCTTCTAAGAATGAAAAAAAGGAACTAAATGGTCAAAAAGAAAAGAAGAAATATGATGATTGGGTTGCTAACAAGGAAAAGGACAATAGAGCCCCACCGGAGCAGAATGAAGATAAACCTGTTTTTGGGAGTGAAAATCAATACTCTCTGGTGAAAAAGCCAAAGTTATTTAGTTCTGACAGAGATGCTGATTACAGTAAAGATGGTAATCATTTAATATTTCCTGTGTTTTATCGTATTACTTGATATTGTTTTTTGGGTTGTTTTACAATGATATGTTATTTAATCTATTAGTTACAAAGTCTTCCACAAACGTGGACGATGAAAAGCAACCTTCCAAGCAAATTCAGGAGGTTAATGGTAATTCGGAGGCTGCTAATGACCTAAATGCAGCAAAGGTTGCTGCAATGAAAGCTGCTGAATTAGGTACTTGATACTTTCATCTCTCTTTGGTATCTTATGTTTGGAGCACCTACTCTGTTGTATTTTATGTTCATACTTCACTTGTGCACCATGACATGCAATAAGGGAAGTCAGCCAAGTGTTTGCATTGTACTACACTTGACAAATATGGAATTGAAACATATACTTATATTTGTTGATTTATGCCCTCAAGAAAGTTTAGATTGTACTTCTTTTCTTTTATAATCCAAGCAAGTAGGAATTTATCTTGTCTGAAAATAGATCAATCTAGGGTTGCTTGTTTTTCAATCTTTACGCAATCAAAGGATATTACTGTTTATAGTTCTAAAAGACTAGAAGCTGTTCAATGCAGATGAGGTATTTATTTTATTATTGCTCTGTTCAATGAGATTTTGTTGTGTAGTTTAGCATGCACTATTATCTCGAAGTTAGGCACAGCTGCCCTTCATGTTTATCAATGCTAGTAATCAGTGTGACTTGGCATGGGGTTAAGCTGTGAAAAATCTGACAAGCATTAGAAGTTTATTATTTTATACAGTAAATTAGGATGTTGGATTTAGGTTTTTTTTTTTCATATTCCAAAACTTATTTCCCTGCAGCTCCTGATGCAGGAAGGGTTGGAGGATAGGTTATAAAGGAGTAAATTTGGGTTTATATAGATGGAGGCTATGGTTTGTGAAAAGATGGATTTGCGAAGCGAAATTAAGCAATGATAAAGATTTATGGGCTGTTTGAGGTACCTATGAACAGTAATGAGTGAACAGTAACGCGTGAACAGTAATGGAGCAATAAATTTAGGATAAACTAATTTAAGCTTCACACCTAAACTTCCTTGGATATCATACCCAAGATCCCATGGCATCACACCTAGGGTTGAATTACATCGCACAACTCGAAATAACATAATTACTCGTTTTTTTATTCAATAATGAAGCTTTCCTAAAAGTATTACAATGCTAGGTATTTATAGATTTAAAACAACTCCTAAACCCTTAAGTATAGGACTTCTAAACTAGTCTACATCCTCTAAGGATTTAGACTCCTAAAATAAATTAAAAGAAATAATACTATCTTAAACCCACAAAGACTCTAAAATAAGACATTAAAATAAATATAAAAACTCCTAAAGAAATAAGCAAAAATTTTCCAGCAAAGCTGGAAATTACAAAATTGCTCCTTGTTTAAATAATAGACCAGCAAATTATATATTTAACTAGACAGAGAACTAATAAATATTCTACCTCCAATAAAGGCCATATTAAATGGGGACCATAATTTTAAGCTTGAGCCTTTAAATTTGAATTTCTTTGTGTTCCTGTTCTGTCAGCTTCATACTCCATTTTATGAAGCATTGGAGACTTGGTCTTTTAGTGTTCATATTGCCTAATAGTATAGAATATTGGAGCTTCAAATCCATTATATACTGGAATTTGTAAATATGTTCTTAGTCTGAGAGCATATTTACAACTAATTGAATGAGAGCTAGGCATTTATTCATGATAAGGGGGACAGGTGGGTGGGTTTTGTCCCTCCTCATTTGAATGTTACCAACTAATTGATACTAAATTTGTGCATGTGGATATGTATAGTCATAATAATACTACACCAAGATGGGCGATCAAGAAGATGCTAATAGAAAGCCAAAAGTCTAGTTTATCTCACCTAATTTTGTTCTAAGTTTCTCTTTTTGATGGTGTCAGTGAGAATGGAAATGGTAGCAGGACTGATATGAAATGTCGCTATTACTCATCTTGAGAAATTCATGGATTGATTCACTATTGATTCTTCTGATATTATTATTATTATTATTATTATTATTATTATTATTCATTCTTGTGTGTACAAGCTTGTTCGTGCTGAGGAAACTAGTAGGATAGAATTTAAGCATATGAAATATGTTTAGTAAGCCATTCACACACGACCATCCTATGGCATGCATTATAGTGCATTGGATAATTTTCCTTCTAATGCTGTGGGGATAAATTGGTGGTCTTATTTGGAATTGAACTCAAAGGATTTCGACTTAACATGAAATAGTATAGTGATAATCTTGAACCTCCTTGAACTTGTTCTCAGTTGAAATTATGTGCATGATTCAGTTAACAGGAACCTAGTTGGTGTGGGTTTTATGTCGACTGAGCAGAAGAAAAAGCTGCTTTGGGGGAATAAAAAGAGCACAACTCCAGAAGAGGTATTTTCTGATTCTCTCTTCAGTTGTATTTAGCCTGCATATCTTTAGAGCCAGTAAAATGGCTGCTGCTTGTAAATAAATGTTGTTCAATTCATGTTTCCCTTTCTACAGTCTGGTCACCAGTGGGATTCTGCATTGTTTGGTGATCGTGAACGACAAGAAAAGTTCCACAAACTCATGGTAAATCTTGTTTTCTTTTTCTTGGTTCTTTCAAATTTATAAGTAGCTCTCTGTTGTGAGATTACTTGAGAATGAAATCTCAAAAGAGAACCCATTATTGCATGATTGTACATGAACTGTTCTCTCAGTTAGTTCACATACTAACACAGTTTTAGAGTCTGAGGTTGCCTTGGTACCTATGGCCAATTGTAGGGTGTAAAGGGCGAAGTGAAGGTAGAGCACAAGCTCGACAAGGAAGATGGCAGTGGTCGTCTCCAAGCAGAGAAGCAGAAAGAAGTACAACTGGATTTAGAGAAGCAGTACACTGCTGGTCTTCGACGAAGAGATGGCCGCACTGTTGGGTTGGGTCTTTGAAAGCCTGTTTAAGATGGTTTTGTTCTCGTACGAGGTTACCTGACATTTTGTTGTACTCTTTTGAGAAAATGGATTCATACTATTGTAATGATAGGGAGAATATGTTATTTGTTGCTAGACGTTTCATATTTTTGCAAAATGGTGTGTTTATGGAGCCCCCAGCGGTTTTGTCCATAATTCTAATGGGTTATCATATCTGCTTTTACTTGCAAGTCTTAACCATTGAACATGGGCTAGGTTCTGCTATGCTGCATTCTTTACTGGTGACATGGCACCAATTCGGAGATTAGAAAATCATTGAAATCTGATCAAAATTCTAGGATCCAGGCTGGTTTAGCGTATAGAAATCTCCATGTCGCAAGGGGAATAGAAAATCAAAGGGAAAAAATATCTTATAGAATGACAAAACATCTTATAAATGGTCTTTTGGGGTTTGAAACATGTCTGGATTGTCTCTGAGATCAATGTTTTCTTTTTTTCTTTTTGGAAATATATATGATCAATGTTTTAAACTTTATTCTGTGTAATTTTTTTTATTAATTTTGGGCTTTTATGCAATTCTGAATTTCAAGGTTTAGAAAAATAAATTATCTCAATCATTTGTGCTACTTGGGTTTAAAATCAAATTCTCATGTCACACATGCAATCAAAGTTGTTATGTTCAGACGATTACATCAAAAGTTAATTATTAAATTTCTACTTAATAATAATAATAATAATATCTTAAAAAAAATAATCAGATACGCAAGTTGGCAATTACAATGTAGCATCGCGCTGCCCACCTTCTTCCTTCTACCTTTCTCCTCCTCTTCTACTTCTTATCCTCCTCATTTTCTATTATCGTTTGTCTCTGTCAAATTTATCATCTTTCTCCCTCAATTTTGTCATATCTCTTTTTCTACTTGATATTAATTATTTAAAGATAGTACAATATTTATTTTATTTTAAATTATTTATTATTATTTTAAATAAAATTTTGATGTTAGATTTAAATTTATTTGTTTACATTTATATTTATTTTATTTGTATATCTTTCATTTTTATTTGTAGAAGTTGGATTGTTCTTTTTTTATGAAAATTTGTTTATATTTTTTATATAAAAATAAGTTTTCATTTGGTTTTCAACATATCAAACTTATCAAATAACTAGATATTAATTTTATGAATGTGCTAATTCTAACTATTAGGCCGAATAATATTACTTTAATAATTTGATCAATAAAATTTATGGGTAAAACTCATTTTATATTAATTTTAATTGAAAGTTTTTCAATTATTTTTTTAAATATATATATATTTTTTATGAATGAAAAATTCCTTTTATATATATATATATATAAAAAATAATACTAATAATAAACCGTTTTTTTATTTTTCTAGTGTGTGGAATTGTAAGATATTTAGCATTAGAAGTTTGATTGGTGTAGTAGGTTTTGATTAGGTGAACTTAAGCCCAACTGCAAGTGGGTCAAGAACTCGACAACATAGACTTACCACCAACCTCTGCCTGCATTTGCTATTTTCTCCCCAAAACAAAAATAGAAAAGTTATCTTACTACACCTATGAAATATATTCATTACAAAATTTTATATTAGCTCAATATAAATAGAAAAAATATACTTCCATCTTACTTACTGTGAATAAATAAAATGAAAAAGGTTTTTTTTTTCTATTTAAAATTTTAGGATTAAAGTATTTATTTATTTTCCGTTCATTACAAAATGTTATATTAACTGATGGAATATTTCATTTATTTAGCTAATAATTAAGAATAGAAATGAGTATGACCCAAGAAAAAATAAAAAAAATTATAAAACTTTTGGTGTTGTTAATCCTTTATAAACTACACATTGTAGTTAACATCATAATTGTATAGTACATTAATGGTTCGAATATTAACAAATACTTTCTTTTTTATTCAAAAGGATTAATTGATTTAACTTAGTACAAACTAATTTTTTAGATAATTTTAATTTGTTTAATGATAAAGAGCCATAATTTATTTTGTGGATTTTTAAGGTTGATTTTTTTTTTTTTTTTTTTTTTTAAATTTGGCTTTAACTGTAATTTAATCTTAAGATTTAATAGTCATAAAAATAATTTTAGTATAAATTAAATTAAAGACTTATCGATGCTTCTAAAGTGGAAATGCTTTTTATTGACAAGAAAGGGAAAGAAAATAAAGAATTCGATGTAATTTAGGTCTATACAATGTTTGAAAATTTCTTAGCCTTGGAGATCATCAATTTTGATGCATGGCATTGGCGGCTTACTCAACCAAATGTTACAAACCATTACAAAAATTTGAGCCACAATCTATGCAACAAACATAAGCAGCTTATAGAAAATTTAAAAAAAAAAATCACCTCATTCATTATTTTAATATCTTTCTTTTAATTAAATACAATCATCTCTTTAATTTTTTAAAAATAATAAATATTTTTATTTTTTTAATATTTACATTAATTATATAAAACAAAATATATAAAAATATTATTAGAATGTCCAAATAAAATATAATTTAAATTATGAAGTAAGATAATTAAATTAAAATATATTAAAAAGAAAATTAAAATATTTATTTTGAAATAAAAATAATATTACTAGTTGATCCTCCAAATTAATCATAAATTAATCATAAATCGAATAAATTCTTATGAGATAAAAAGAAAATTAAAATTTAAATATATATAATTTTTTAATATTAATTTTATCGGTGAAATTCCGTTGTAATATCTACTCCAAAATATATATAATCTTAATTCATGGTAAAAAGACATTTTGAATGTTTGTCAAATAATTTAAATTAAAATTATAAAAAATAGTTATTTCATATTTCAAATATTATAGATAAAAGTAATAATATAAACAGGCACGACATCATATACAGGATCAAGTGAGATTGAATCACTAAAAAAAAAAATTATTAATTTATAAAAAAAATATATTTATTTAATTTATTTAAATTTAACTTGATTTATCAAAATTAATTTTCTAAATTTATTCATAAATATAAAAATACTATCTATTTTAATATTTGAATATTTTTTTGAAGTTGATAGTGGATTTGCAAATACACGAATGTACTCTTTATTCCCCCTCTTGTATTTTATTATTTGTCCCAAAATGTTTGGTTTCCTTTTTTTTTTTTCTTTAGATGTCCCAACATTGTTCCCTTGTTACTAATATTATTATTTTTACTTGATTTTTCTTTTTTATTCTTTGTTAATACTTATCTTGATTTAAAAGAGTTGTGGTAAGATGTGAAATTAATTATAATTTTTATATTTTCAGAACAAATACTATTACTCCATCAAATTTAAAATAAAGTTTCACTATAAAAAATAATCTAAAATTTCTTTTTTAGCTATATTTTATTTGTAATTTGACACAAAAATTTTAATGAGATTAAGCTACTTTAACAATTTTGAATATTCAAAGTTTGAATTTTCTTTATCTTAAAATTGAGAAAATTCTTTAAAATGTATTTAATATCTAAAAAAAATTAAAATTAAGTATGTTTATTATACTATCAAGGATATAAAAAGAATATATTATCTTATTTATTGTATTCTTAATTTTTGTGAAAAAAAAAAAGAAAGTCCAACATTCTAAGATAAAGGTAATATATATTTAATAATTTTTTTTTAGATAAAATGCAAATATTTATTATTTTTTATTTCAATATTAAGAAAAAAAAAATCAATCATGAAACTATTATTTAGGAGGATACGTACTTACCGTATTTGAATGTGCTGCAAATACTTATTATTAAGAAACTAAAAGATTGAGTATGGATTTTATCTATTTACTTTATTGTTGTTAGGGCTTGTTATAGAATATTTTTTCGGTGAAATTGCTAGGTATCTATTATGTTTTTTGTTATAATATATTTTTTTATTTTAATTAAATATATTTTATTTTCAATTAATTTTAAAAATTCATACCAAATCTTATTATTCAATTTGATTTATGATTTTCTATTAAATAAATGGGAATTTTTTTTTATTCAAATCTCTAACAGTTACAAAGTAATAACATTTTAATTTCAAATATGTACCCGTATCAATTCAATCATATAAACACCTTTTTTTTTTTTTTTTTTTTTTTTTATACAGATTAATATTTTAAAAATTTATCATTAGGAATATACTCATTATTCTGTTCATATAAAAATACAAATATTTTTCTTTTCTCTTACATTGGAGTTGGTTTATACACTTAATATAGCTAAGTCCTTTCCATGGCACCTGCCCCATCTCTCCATATCTCAAAACTCTTACAAAAAAAATATAAGGCCTAAACACTATCGATATGGTATGAATTTGAGATAAATCTCTAAAACATGACTCTATTGTTCTAGTCCCCCACCAAAAACATGATTCTATTGTTCTAGTCACCCACCATGCTAACACAAAAAGATAAATATCACCTCTTTCCTGGCCTATATAATATATATATAAATATAAAGTTTGATTGATTGATAAACTTCATACATCTTTAGTACATTTTTGCTCCAATAATGGTGGATTTCTTTTAAAGATGGCCTTTCATGACTTTGGTTGAGAATACAATGAGAGAATTGATGTAAATATATATAAAAGGAAGCATAATTCTTTCTAAGAGCACCAAAGATTTGGAGGATATTACTAAATAAATATTATATCCTATTCTCACTTGTGGGGGAAAACATCAAATTTGTCCACATTGTAAAGAGCCTAAAAAAAGATATGCATATATATTATTATTAGTTGTATTTTCTGTTTTGGACACTTTGTATATTGGAAGACACTCTTTTCTTAATGATTAAGGGATACACTCCTTTATTATGTTTTTGTCTTGTGGAGGTAACCCTGAAATTTAACTAGAAAAAAACTTCATATGATTTCAATTAGATATAATATGCTTTTTTCAAATAAATAATTTGTTTAGATATTTAAATTGAGAGATTTTGAATTTAAATTTTTAATTTTAGGGTGAAATTACATTATGTAATTTATAACTATTCATAATTTATTCTACTTTTTTTTAAAAAAAATTAAATTAAAATTTATATATATATGTGCAAATAAAGCTTGAAATTATGGTGATTTTGCAATGAGAAATGGGAATTTGAATAGTTGACAAAAGAAAAAAGGATATGGATATCTAGGCAAATGATGCTTCATTCGTTTTGATTCGGAGGAAATGCCTAATTGCCAACAATAGTTTTTGCTCACCTCAGCAACTTTTAGTGCTTTGTAAATAAAATGAGTTTTTTTCTTTTTTTTTTAAGAATATCTTTTTAATATACAAAGATAAATAATTCTTCAGTGCTTTAAACTCTATCTGGTGTGATAATTTATAATTTATTTGATTTTATTTGGAAATCAACAGAGAGTGAATAGTTAATAGTTAGACGATTTTGGATTGCTAATTACTCAATTTTGAAATACTATATTTAATACCTATTTGTTATTATTTATATTACAAGTCTTAATTTTTGTTTTTGTAAAGAATAAAATTTTAAAAATTTGTATTATCTAATGAATTTAATCACTTGTAATTTATTTAGAAAATTAATTTTAAAAATTTGTATTATCTAATTAATTTGATAAATTATAATTTATTTGTTGAATTCATTTTAAAAATTAGTATTATTTAATTAATTTTAGTTCTTATCTGAGCTAAATTATAGTCCATAATTAAACATATCTTAATTGTATATATAAATTAATGAACATTATGTATCAGTATAAGTTTTAATTTATAATGTATTGATTCAAAATTTATATATAATTATGAATTATATCTAGATTATAAATTATTATATTTATGCATATTTTATCTATAATAAAATTCAAATTTAATTGATAAAAAAGTATTAGATAGAGAATTGAATTTTCTTGTAAATAATCATAATAATTTAGGTAAAATATTATTTAGTTTTTAAGATTTAGTAAAATTAATACTTGAGTTTCTATTCTTTTAGAAAGTAGCTAATTGATCCATGAGATTTTATTTCGTCATAATAATTGATCTTTCTGTAGATTTTTTTCAAATTTTATATTTAAAAAAATTAAAAAATAAATTAAAAAAAATTATTTTTCCAAAATACTCTTATTTTCAATCTCTATAATTTTTCCTTCATTTTCTTTCTATTTTTCTTCATTTTCTTTATCTTTCTTTCATTTTCTTCCCATTTTTCTTTGAAAAAAACTCACATTTATATTTTATTTTTATTTTTCTTTATCCTGTGCTTTTTTCTTTTTCTTTTTTTCTTTTTTCATGTTTAATTAATAAATTAATTAATTGTGTAAATTTTAGGTTTGTTGAAATTAAAGGAAATAAAATTTGTGTGTGGGTATTGTGATTAGTGAAATTGTATGGAGAATAAGGGGTTTGATTGTGAAGAAAAGTGAAGAAAGTTTAAGATAAGATTTTTAATAGAATGATATGAAAAAGAAAATTTGATGAAAAATGAGAAGTATTTTTGTCTTTTTAATGGTATTTAATAGTCAAATAGATGGAAAAACTAATTGTTGTGACGAAATTAAACGTAAGAAATCTAATAACTACTTTCTAAAAATATAGGGATATAAATATTAATTTTGCTAAACTTCATAGATTAAATAATATTTTACACTAATATTTTTTTTTGTCTATTCAAATGTAATTATATTTTTCTTGTAAATATCAGCTTGAATAATGCCCTTTTTCACCCATCATTTTCTTTCCTCTAAGCCACTTATATATATATATATATCAACTGTAAACAAAATCAAATGGAAGTTTGTTATGGAAAGTTAGAAGGCATCCTTTTCTTTCTTTTTCTTTTAGATGTATAAAAAATATTTTCAATGTGAAAAATGAGGCAACTTATTGTCAAGCTTTTATAAGGCATAAATTATGTATCTAATTAAATAAGGTTCAACTTGTTGTTTATATATTATTAATTGTTATTTTTTTAATTTGAACACAATTTAATTATTTCTAAATAAAGTTATCTTTAGATTTTCACTTAATAAAGGAGATCAAAAAGAGTTTGAATCTCCCACACTATAACTAGCCAGTTATTTTACTCATTATAAGCTGTAAACTCCAAATATTTGAAGATTTTGGAGAGGGCAACCAAATGATTAACTTTGCAAAAAAGCTAACTAATACTCTTCTTACCATGAATTATACATTTTTATTTTTAATACAAAATTTAGGAATTTATATTTCTTTTGCAATTTTAATTTTATAAAAATTATTAACTATATATTTACATACATCAAATCAACCACTGATTAATATTTTCTTAATATACATCAAATTAATCACTAATTAATATTTTAAAATTTTGTTATCATTATTCTATCAAGAAAAACATGAATATTTTCTTTTGCACCTATTTATATTATAGAGACTATTATTATAATATATTGATTATAAATATATTAAACCAAATATTTTTCAAGGTAAATATTTGAAACACAATAATAAATTTAATTTAGAAATAAAATTGAATTTTTAAATATTTAAAAAGAAAATATGAATAATATTTATGGACCGAAAGATTATATTTATATATAATAAAAGACATATTTGAAAATATAATAATAAATTTAACTTAAAAAGAAAAATAAATATTTTTTTTTAAACTTAAAAAGAAGATATGATCAATTATTTGTGGAGGAATATATTATTTTAAGAGAATATTTGGAAATAAAATTATGCTCCCCATATTGCACATATGATGATGAGCAAAAAAGATTTGGAACCCACATTATCCTGAAATCCAAAACCTCATTACTTTTTTTAAAGATTATTATATTGAAACTCATTGATTGATGCTAAAGCTCCACTTAAGTGTCCTCAAAAGAAACACTTCATTTCTGGACCTCCTTTTAACTTGTTTTCTTTATCTTTCTTTGTGGATTCCATTTAGTAATGTTGACATCACACCAATTCCATACCATTTAATGGTGGGTCTCTGATACTAAGCTAAGTATATGGTGGTCTACTTAAGTTTGTGGTTTAATAGCGAATCGTAAGATACGGACATCAAAATCAAACTGATTTTTATTTGACCCACACTCCAAAAGAATAAATAAAATCCCCTCCCTCTCCTTTTTAACCACTTTCTATATCATTCTAAGAATTACACTCACACATTTTCATGGACCAGATTTTTTAACAATATTTTTGCCTTCCATTAGATTACTGATGTTGGTAGTCCATACTCAAGTTTAATGATGATATATCAACTGATCTACGTATAAGTAAGTAAGAATTTGCCTATCAATATTGACAAGTCTAATAAAGGGGATGGGTTGAAAAATGAATTACACATTGAAAAATAATTATAGTTTTACAAAATTTATAAGTAGAAGGATGTTAAACTTAATTATAAATTAATTGATTCTATAAAATGAAATTATATTTATTCACTTATCAAGCTCACTCATCTGAATTTGTATTTTGATTTGAGCTTTCCCTTTATTATTTATTTATGTTCACTTAAAAACTATTACATATATACTAGGTAATGTGATAGTGTATTACATTACTGATGCGATTTCTTTCCCTAAAGCTTTCTGGACCTAAATCCACCTATCATCGAAACTGTATTAAAGGAGCTAGACCTAAATGAATAGATGCAGATTGTTTTGTTTTTGGATCATGTGCTTGTATGAGAAGAAAAGAGAAAAGGAATAAGCATTATGTTAGAGAAAAAATATATAAAACATGAATAAAAAAATAAAATTAATCAAAGATTATCATACTTTATATATAAAATTAAGCAACGGAAATTAAATCATAAATATTTTCAGTTATTGCTTATTGTTTATTGCAGGAATAACTACGAATTATAGATAAAGTTTTTTGGATTTTTCTTTCAAATTCAAATGGTGAATTTTTGCATAAATGATAGTAAACCTAAGGACCTCTACACATATCTTTCATCATTAATTGTCCATTATAGTTAATGGTGATAGTGAGTAGTTATTTTCAGAAAATAGGAGAAAAAAATGAAAAAAGTGGACCACTAATATCATGGAGTGGCCAACTCCATATTTTGAGAAAATAAGTTTATATTTTCCCACTTGGTCCATGTTTTTCATCATTTACTATAGTAAAAAATAAGAACATATGAATCATGACAATAATACCAAAAATTAAGTATTCTTTTCATGTATTACAATGCTTTATTGTCACACCCCAACTACAGTGGTGCGTCGGTCCTAGGACAATGGAGGTTTAAGGCCACCATAAACTCGTAGAACTCACAAATCACAATTCTCATTAATACCAAATAGATTATAACATCGCCTTTTTACCATAAAATTTCCATATTCATACATATAATCAAATGAAATCAAACACATCCTTCTATATCATTCCATATCTTTCTCTTGTTCCTTAATGATCTAAAGAAGACATCTCTCATCAAAG
>CANXYC010048257.1:0-37358 GCA_948193065.1 Aleurites moluccanus
AGTAAGATATGAACATTTTACAATGAGAATAAAATATTAAATCATGGTCAATAAACAAATAATTATAACATATAGGCATGAAGGGAATCATAGGCTTTTACTTGAAAGAAAAGTGGTTCTCATAATAATTTGGCTATATCAAATCATGGTTCATCTTTAGAACATAGAATGCCCACAAGGAATAGCATTATCAAATATCATCTGGAAGAACTGATCACATATCATAACATACGTATCGGTAGCCTTTCTACCTCAACGTGCACACATGCTTGGCCAGGCATGCGCCTAGAGCTCATGGCCCCCTCTAAGTGGAACACCGATAAAGACCCTATCTGCTGGGCTCCCAAAGTGCACAATGGACTAATGAATTTACTCTCAATGGGAAGAGCGTTCTATCCATGGGTCATGGGTTTCAATCACATAGTAGTATATTGGTCGCAAGACCATCATCATACAATAATAATTCAATTTGGTTTCACAAGTAAGATCATGTGAACTTGATTCAAGGATATTGATCAGACTATTCATAATATACAGTTTATGAATACATAGGTACAATAGGATAACAAATACAAGAATAATTGGTTATAATACTTTCAAAGGATGGTAATCAAACAAAGTGTTCATACTTACCTTTTGCACAATTTCCTTAAATTTTCCTTAGCAAACGGCTCACTAAATTTGCCTCAATCAATTTCTAAATTCTCCTCCTAAGAAAATCTCAAGTACACGAAAATTAGGGTTCTCCAAATTAATGATATTCCACATGATTTCCTAATAATAAATTATCTTAGAATCTTTACTTTTAATTCCCAACAATATCCCATTAATTCTCTTAAAGAAAAACTGCATTAAATTCTACATTAAATTTCGGAGTTACTGTTCACAGCAGTTTAACCTCCAAAAATTCTCCCACATTAATTACCATTAATTGCTTTAGATCACTAGCAATTAATTCTATATACCTAGAATTAATTATCCTAACTTATAGACTTAAATAAATCCAAAGAAAATAACTCAAGAAGAAAATTTACCTTATTTTCCTTCAAACTGAGTTTTCTACAAAACTGAGCTCAAATTGATGATTCTGCCTTAATAAGAGACTAATCTATAAGTCTATTGCATTAATCTAAGCCTTAATGCCTTAGAATAACATATGGAACAAATTTGAGAAAAGACTGAAATTGACAAAGGAAGAAAGAAAGAAAAAATCGCGAAAAAATCACTGCTGGTTACTGGTGTTAAATAAGCCTCTGCCCAGAAACGCGCTGACCAGTTCGCCTCATGAGACCCGACCCCGCAACGCCACCTCGCCTAACCAGCTCGCCATGCCCACTTCGCATTCCCAGCTTGCACTCGCCAGCTCGCCATCTGATCCGGCATTACTGCCTCGCACGTGCCAGCTCGCATATGCTACCTCGCGTATGCTGCCTCGCCAGACTCTCCTCGCAACTCATCCTCGCATAAGCCACCTCGGCAATGCTCCTTCGCCTCTTCAGTTCTTCGCGAACTGCCACCTTGCACATCTCTCTTAGCACAATGCTTCCTCGCATAATGCCTTTTCGCCAACTCCTCTTCGCCTTAGCTCTTCGCCAAAGCTGCTCGCCAAAGCTTTTCACCAAACTTCTTCACCACTTCGCCAAAGTTTCTGGCCAAAGCTCTTTGCCACTTCGCCATAATGCAGCCTCGCATTGCCAGTCCGCGAAATGCCTTCTCACATAAGGCTGGCTCTCCATAACCAAATGCTTCTAAGTTAACTCTTGCCTGAACATCCCACTTTAAGCCAGCTCGCAAATGAGCTACAAAAACCCAAACTTACCAATTCTTCTTGCCACTTACAATCAACAAACAGAAGCACAACATGTCCAAAATTCATATCAAACTAATCAACATACAGACAGTAGTGACTCTCTAAAAGTCACCCAGATTCCTGCATCAAATCTAACCAAACATCCCTGATACAAAACACTCTCCACTGAGATCCACTTATCCAAAAATTCTAAAATTTTACAGACATCATTTCAACACACAAAGGAACATTTTTCATGTTCACAACTTCAGCTAATTCTGCCTCAATCATTCCCAGTAATTCCAAATAGACACTGTATCCCTGCAGAAATTCTCAACTAGACCAGCCTTACTCAAATAGGCACAACTCATCACACACACAGAATTTCACCAAACCATTTTATAGAGTTATAGATAAGACATAAATTAACAACTTTCATATTTTTTATTTTACCAAATTATGTCTTTAAAAGCAAGTAATGGTTAACACTGAATTCTGTTGCAACCCAAAATAAAAGTTTTTCTGAAATTTTCAATATTCTCATTTAAAACTTTAAAATTCTCCAAACACATAAAATCAATAAATACACTTCAAAATAGCATATATTACAAGACTCAAATCCAAAATTGGGTTGAACAACTCACCCAGAGCCTAAAATTAATTCTGGCCCTTCAAATACTTTCAGAGGCCCAAAGCCCACAACGGGCCTCTACTTCAAAATCAACATCCTCTAAATAGGACAAAGGTAATAAAGCTCTTACTGTTTCAAAAACAGAGTTGGTTTTTACCTCCAAAATCCCAACTCAAATTATTTCAAAAGATTTTTTAAAAACAAATGTTTCTGAAATTGTGATTTCTCAGAAAAATAATTTTTGAAATCAAGTAAGTATTTAGAAAAATCTCATTTCTAAATTATTCTGACCATGGAGGAATATTTTTATCATCAAAAGGCCTCCAAGACAGCTTCAAACTTGTTTCCAAAAGGATGATATTTTAAACCATGGGACAAACTCAAATCACAATCCTATTACCTTTTCATTTTGGAAGTAACTGGCTCTGCCAAATTCAAACACTTCAAAAAGAACCCGAACCACCGCCATCCGGCTTATTTAACATGCACAATTTCAAAAGTCATTCACCCTAAAGATTGGGAAACAGACTTAAATTCTTTCAAAACCTTTCCTGCTGACCTTCACACTAGGGTAAACCATTATAATATTTATAGCTATTGGGATTATCAACAGGTTTGGTTCAGTTCCTTTCTAATCCAAAATGAAGGAAATAGCCATTCTTAGTTATTTTACTTTGACCGAATCTTTCAAACCTCCAACCTACCCTATTGGTTCATTCAATGGTAAAATTATTATGGTAACAGTCCAGACACCATGATTCCAGAAGTCCAACCATGTTATGAATTATTCAAAAATACTTTCAAACCTTCAAACGTAGAAAGGAGATTTCACCCTTTTCTATTTTTCTGTTCAAAATTTTTCCTTCCCTGGGTATGTATTTGGTATTTTGACTACAATCATACATAGGATGATCAATGTTTTCTCATCAAAAGATTCAAAGTCAAATGGTGGGATTCCTTCAACAATAAGATGACCAAAAGATCTGTTCAAAACTGGTTAATAAAAAACAATTGCCTTTTGTGCCCTCCAGAAACTATAACTTTCTTGGCACAAAGATTCTTTGGCATTTCAAAACTAGCCTCTGCCCAATCTGAAGAAGACTTTTATTCCATAATTCAATAAATATTGGAAAATAAATCTTCTTCTTCAAAACCCACTTCTTCAAAAGCAGCTTCTTCAAGCTCTTCCTCTTCTGAACCTATTATAGATTTAGAAGATGAAAATGAAGATGACTGTTTTAGAATTCTATCACCAATAAAACGGTAGATTGAAGATCCAAATTTTCAAAAGGTTTTTCTGCCACGTTAAGGTAGAAAGTATCAAAAAAAAAAAAAAGAGTAAGAAAAAAGAAAATTGAATTTAATACTTTTAGTATATTTCTTGTATTTTAAAATGTATTGTATCTTGTATTTTCTTTTGTATTTGTAACTGTATCTGCTAATCTCCACAGTAGTAATTTTGTCTGCCGACACTACAGGAGCCGACAAAAATAAAAGTCTACAGGAAATGACATTTTTTTTTTCAAAAAGAATCCAGACAGCCTCAGTACCCCCATATGATATTCAGAAGTATGCGTCCTTTACCTGCCTCTGTCTCCCACATGCACTGATAATTGAGCTGGAATCCAAACCCTTGTCTATAAAAATTTCAATCCGTGATTCAAGGCTTTTCAAATTAATGGTTTTGTTTTTGTTTTCCTATATAAGGAACTCAGATTCTCCAAACTAGGCAGAACTTGTAATAGGCTTAGAGAAAATTATGAGAGAAAATCTCTGAGTGTATACATTTTCTCTTTCCAAATCTTTTAACCTCTTTCAAACAATTATAATAATATAAGGTATATTTTCCAAATTCAATTTTTAATTTTCAAATTTATTTACATTATTTATTTATAACATCTTCATTCAAAAATAAGTAGCAGAATAATATGCTCTGTGCTCGCCTTCTTTAAGGATCTTGCACATCAGAAAGTTATGTGAAATACTTCTGCATTCATGCATGCCTTTTGCCAAAGGCTGTGTTGAATATTTTTATTTTATTTTCTGTGTTGTTTTCGTGTACTATTGTTACCCCTTTCTATCTTGTGGATATATATATATATATATAACTTCGATTTAGTTATGTTTAAAACTGAAAGAAAAATGTTTAAATCGCAAATCAAATTAAAATTTTAGTTTACTCTATTTTTTAAATCAAATTAAACTAAATAAATTATAAAATCATCTGTTTCGATTTGATTTAATCGATTTGATCTGTTTGATCGATTTGATTTCCACCCCTAAATTCCTACACCAACAACAAACCCAAAGCTTACATCATCCGCATGCTAGGGTTGTTCAGCAAACTAAATAAACTGACTTGATTTGAAAATTCAAATGTCAAGTTAAACTCATCGAGTCATGTGGTTTTGATTCGAAAATTCAAATTTCAAGTTAAACTCGTCGAATCAAGCGGTTTTGATTTCTCAGAGAAAAAAAAAGCAATTGGGTTAGTTGGGTCGAGTTGGTTTCATTTTAAACTGCCAATTTTTTTTTTAATAACCATTATTTTCTTTTATGTGTTAATTGTGATTTTCTCCTTATAAAATGATCTAATACGTTAACTTTTCTCTGACTTTTTAAAAATATACTAACTCTCCCTGATGAATACATAATATACTACTAGACACTTCCGTCCAATTTACCGTTAATCAACCTTAAAATGATCAACAAGAGAGATAAAAAAATAAAAATGCCTTTGCCATTTATTTTTAATTAATTACATCATATTTTTGTTTTAAAAAATATTTTTTAAATTTTAAAAATGCATTTTCATATTTTTTGATAAATTAAAAAATAAAAAATAAAAAAAAATAACGAATAAAAAATAAAAAAAAATTTAAATTTTTTTTTTATTTTTTATTTTCAAATTTGTCAAAAATGTGAATAAATTTTTTATTTGTATTAAAAAATTTAAGAAGAAATAAATTTTTTATTTATATTAAAAAATTTAAAAAGAAATAATTTAATTTTTTTTAAATTATTTTTTAAAATAAAAATAAAAAATATTTTTTAAAAAAATATTTTTATTTTTAAATTTATCAAAATATATGAAAATAAATTTTTTAATCATAAAAAATATTTTTTAAAATAAAAATAAAATATAATTAATTAAAAATAAAAAAAATATTTTTTATTTTTTTATTATCTTTATTAATCATATTTTAGGGCGTATTAATGAATCAGAATATTTGTCAAGAAGTTTAATATATTTTTAAAAAATCTAAGAAAACTTAATATATCGAGTTACGTGGGAAAACTTAATATATCGAGTTACGTGGGAAGATAGTAATTAACTTTTTTTTTTTTTATTAAAAGGTTAATAATCTCCATCATCACCGATTCTCCGTCTTTATCTCATTCTCTTTTCAGTATCACTGTGCATCTTCAAAGCCCTAAAACTTAGGGTTTCATTCTATTCCTTTGAATTTCCTCTCTTAAACCTCCAGATTTTAACTTTACCCGTTTCTCTGTTTCGCCGTTTCAAGGTACTCTCTTTTGATCCCTTTTTATTATTATTATTTTAAATCTGCTGTTCCATAGGTGGGTTTTTACTCAATTTTGTCAATTGGGTGTTCTGTTTCAAGGTTAGCTTTCTTATTTGATATGATTTTATTAGGATTTAGTTGGTACTGTTTGGTTTCTTAAGGGAGATTTAATTATGTCTTTTGAAGGAATTGCCTTTCTGGGTCGATTTTTATTTTTGTGTAACAGCATGTATATGTTAAAGATTTGATTTTTTTTTTTTTTTTGAGTTATAATGATGTAAGCTCCTTAGGAATTTTTTTATGCTTGTGAGTAGGAAGATGATTTTCCCTACTTCTGTAACATCTTCATACTTGTCATGAAAATACAGGCTAAGTATTTTTATGTGTAGGGTCAAAAAATTGTCTACTGATAGCAATTTTGTTAAGGATTGTCTACTGATAACGTATTAGATTAAATGTTTGAAAGTAGGAGAATGGTTTGAGAGATCGCGTGATGGAAGTTTTGAGGGAACTAAACTGCAACTGAAACCAAACTGACTTGACCTAAAACCAAACAAAATAATTGTGAAATCATCTGTTTATTTGGTTTGACTTCGACCCCTTATTTTTATATAACTAATAAATTAATAACAAACAATTAATTATAACAGATATATAAATTTTTTCTGTAATTATGCATACGATAAAAAGGTAAATAAAATAAATTATATTATTTAAAAGAAAAAAAATATTTTTTAGGGAAGAAAAATTGTTTGAAATTGATATAATAATAATAATTATTATTATTATTATTATTATTATTATTACTATTAAATTAGTATATTTATATTAGAGAACTACTTTTTGGAATTTAAAAAATAAATTAAAATGTGTTATGGTATGGATTATATATATAGCGAACTTAAAAATTGAAGAAACGAAATGCCAGGAGGAAGAAGAAGAAGAAGAAGAAGAAGAGAAGAAAGATGGGAGAGAGAAAGGTTTTAAACAAATACTATCCACCCGATTTCGACCCATCAAAGTTGCCTCGTATTCGAAGGCCCAAGAATCAACAGATTAAGGTTCGTATGATGCTTCCTATGAGCATCCGATGCAACACTTGTGGCAATTATATCTATAAAGGCACCAAATTCAATTCTCGCAAAGAAGACGTTCTTGGCGAGGTATTTACCATTCCAGTCTATTAATTATTTCATTATCTTTTCTAGGTAATTGTTGTTTGGCTAGGTTTTGAATTAATTGTTTTTTTTTCAGACTTATCTGGGAATTCAAATTTTCAGATTTTACTTCAAATGCACAAAGTGTTCTGCTGAACTTACTATGAAGACTGATCCTCAAAATTCAGATTATATTGTTGAAGGTGGCGCTACGCGAAATTTCGAACCCTGGCGTGCTGAGGATGAGGTGTTTATCCATTATCTATTTATGTGGTTTTCTTTGCTTCTGTTGCAGGATATTATTTAATTTTTTATTGGTTAATTATTGGTTACTTGTATCAGGAAGTTGACAAGGAGAAACAAAAAAGGGATGCTGAGGAGATGGGTGATGCAATGAAATCTTTAGAAAATCGGACTTTAGATTCCAAGAGAGAGATGGATATTCTTGCTGCACTCGATGAAATGAAATCTATGAAGGTACTCAGGATTTTTTTGTTTTCTATTTTGGGTTTTTGGTCCTCTTGGATAGATGGAGTTCAGGCTTTAGATTTCTTTCTTGGGTTTCCATGTTAACTAACCCAATTCTTTTTTCGTTTTGCAGTCAAGGCATGCTACTGTCAGTGTAGATGCAATGCTTGAGGCCTTGCAGCGAACAGCTGTGGATAAGGTAGGGTGCTTTCACTGTCCATATTTAATGATTAGCATATCCACACCCTAAATTTAAAGTTATCATATTACTCATATCACTTTTATTGTCTGTTTAGTCCTTTAAGACACCTGTATATCCTAGCCATGCAAAAATTGATTGAATTAGACATTATGCAAGCAGATCGATTAACATCTCAACGTACCTTGTCATGCCATTGTTAATTTAGCAAATTTATTGGGAGCTTGCAATCTGATATATATAACAAGGTTGAATTATTTTTCCCTTTTTAAATATCTGATCTGCATAATGCATGCCAAAAACTAGTTGGAGTAATTTTTTATCTTGTATATTTTACTTTTAATTTGTGGGCTTCATTCCTTTACTCTGACTCTGTCAATGGATTACAGGAGAAAAAATTGGAAGAAGAGGATGAAGCACTTATAAAATCTATATTTGAAGTTAGTACTGGCATTCTCTTTGCTAGTTCTCTCGGTTCCTTACCTTCTTACCTCTCCCCTCTATACATTTGCCTTTTTGGATGACTGTTCCTAACATGGTTTTCTTTGTTTTTGAACTTTAAAGCGGAGGCCAAAAGAAGTTGTTCGAAGGATTTCTGATGAAGATTTTGATGATGATGATGATAATGATAATGAGCTTTCAAATGGCAATGGTGAAACGTCAAGTAATAATCTGAAGGTATGGTAATTTTGTCAAGTGATTTGTCTTCTTTGTTGTTACGTTCTGGAGATACAACTCATTTTATTAAGTTAAGCTTTTGATTTGTTTACTCTTGACATTTTTATCTTTGGATGGTTGGAAGTAATAGAAAACTGGTGTATTGAAGTTACATGATACTTGCATTTTTTTTAATCCATAAACAATAAATAATTATGATTTAGAGCTAGAGCAGAGAAGAAGAAACTTAGAAAGAAATTGAGAAGAATTAATAACTCATTTAATACCAATTCTCTCTGACTTGATGAGATTGCCTTCTTTCTAGTAGCATAAGCCTATATGTGGACACACAAATGCTCCTTTTCTATTTTTGTATATGGAATTGGAAAACAAGAAAAAGAAGTTTGGATAGGTCACTTTCTCTCAAGTATAAAATTAAAGATTCCCAGCTAATTAATATATCATTCACACATGATAGTTCTCCTCAAGTAATTAAGAGTTAAATAAAATACAAATGCATGATTTAACAGTTGTGTGAAATTAGGGCTGAAATCAGTAAATAACTGATCATTAATTAAAATTTAAATTAAGAATGATGGGGAAATTGAATCGTATAATTTCAAAGATCATGAATTATGTAATATTGAAGAAACTCGATGGTTTTTACGGCATATAGATGTGATATACAAAAAAGAGCTTTCTGGATTAGAGTGACAAGTGGGGTTGAAATTTATCAGAGAATTCCTATGGTTTGGCAGTAAAATGGACGGAAAAAAGAGGAGGGATAGAGAAGTGGAATGATGCCCAAAAAAAAAAAAGAGGGTTTTCTACCCATTCGCTTTTTCCAGAATATATTTTTTTATGAAGTCAATGTATGTGAAATATAGTATTGTGATAAACAGGGACTGAAGTGAAATCTGGCAACAATCCCTTTTCACTCCCTTTTCTTCTATTTTGGGGTATAAAAAATTTGGTCTGCAAAGGACATACATCTCATATTTTTCACTCTCTTCACTCCATCAAATAGTGGAATATAGTTTCTACTGTCCACTTTCTTTTCCATCTTCTCACATTGCGCTATTACTAACTACATTGCTGAGAAAATAGTCTAATTATTCTCTTTTTCCATTTAAGCTAATTTAAGAGAGTTCATATTTAAATTATATTTCAGAACATTCTACCATTATGAATTTTCAGATGTTTTAGTCCTTGTATCTTTTGGTACATCTCCCATTTGAAATTTTGAAGTTTTTGGAACCATAGTGCTCCAGTCCTCTATGCTCATTAGTCCTTGTGAGTTGTGATCCATTTATGTCATCACAAATTCTTAACTTTGTATTCTATTTTTAAGTGGATCTAATAGACTAATATTAGGAGGGAAATTTGTAGATATCACCCATGCTATTTTTTATCTATTGAAATCAAATGAGTTTGCTAACTCATGCTTTTATCTTTTTTGTGATGCAGAGAAGAAAGGTTTCTGATGAACTTCCAAGTAAACCTACAGATTCATTAACGAAGGCCAATGTTTTAGATAGCTCAGACAACAGAGGTATGCCATCTTTTCTTTTTTTCTCTCTCCTGTTTAAATAGTACAAAATTGAAATGTTTCTACTGCGAGTGAATGTTACAATATAAAAGAACAGTAACGAAGTGGCTGTAATGCTACTTATCCAATAAAATAAAAATGTGTCCATATTTTAGGTTAAATCCCGTTGTGCAAAGAGCCAAGGACTACAAGGAATGCCAAAAAATTGATACGATCACACCCAATATTTTAATTTGTATACATAATCTTTAACACTAGTGTTGATTGATACCAAACTTGAAGGACGTGCTAAAATTCTCAAATTGCTGGCATGGCATACAAGCACATATGGCATTGGTGGGGTGAAGAGAGAGGGGTACAGAGAGGCAACACAATGAAAAGATTTAGATTCTATTCTTTTATTCCTTTTTCTTTAATATATTAATTATTTAATTTTTTTTTGTATGGAGGATTGCACTACATTTGAGTCTCAGAATTTTCTTCCGGACTGCATAAGATAGCATCTCTAGCGCGAACCCTCACCCACCCCTCTTTTTTTTTAGCTGGAAAAAAAAAACCCTCGTGTTACCTTATAGAATCTTTTGTCACCAAGATCTGTATGATATTCAATTTGAAATGCATTTTAGGGGGTGTTTGGATATTCAACTACAAAATCCAATTGCCGTTTAAAAATACACGCGTCGGCAATTGAGAAATTATTGAGTATTTAGATAAAGTCCAATTGCCGATTCGTCTTTTTCAAATCGGCAAAATCCGATAGCAGATAGAAGCTGCGATTTCCGATTAGAGTTTTTGCCAATAAAAAAAAGTATTTTTATTCCAAATCAGCTATTGATAATTGCCCATCCAAACAACTTCCTATTCAAAATGTTCAAATATTCATGTAAAATATATTATGGAATTCTAACAAATGGCAATCTGAAAGACTGACAAATTCATGTTGCTTTGTTGATAACAGAAAATTCAGGTGGTTCAGGGACTCGGACCGATGCGAAACGCAACTTACCATCTCCAATGGTCAGGATTTCTGTCATCAAGAAACCAGTTGTGACCTCTGATATTAACAAGCCAGCTATAGCTGAAGAGAGTAAACAAGTGGAAAAAGAGAGTAATGGCACAAGTGCTGGACTCCTATCCTTGTGCCAAAACTACAATAGCGATGATGATTAGTTAATCAATGTATTTTATATCAGCTCTGGTTTTGCCATGAAATTTTTTTTTCCCTTGAAATGCCTTTCACTGTATCTTTTAGTTTCGTGTTGGAGCGCAATTGAATGATGATGAATCATGATTGTGGGAACCAAAACAGTAAGAAGATAAGGAAAAGAACAAAAAAATAGAATATATATATATATATATATATATATATATATATATATATATAGAAGGAAAAGAACAGAGAGAGAAACAGAGCACTTCTCCATGTGTTTAAAGGGAGAGCTTAAACAAAACTCTCAACATCAAATCGCACACCAAGTCACCACCTGGGTTGATTGCTTTTATCCTTGACTTCAATCCTCCATTGACATTTTCTAGATTCATTTAGTCACTTTCTTAATTTGCTTATGAACTTTCATCCGCTATTCCTATTTGATGCCAGAGCCGGCTGGGGTGGTATGGCTTTTTTTTTTTTTTTTCCTTGTTTTAAAAAAATAATTGTTGGGATTTTGAGAATTGTGGATATTTATGGAGCAACTCTTTAATCCGGACAACAATTAACTGCACGTCATATGCTAAACTGAGAAGGGGACTGCCTTTAAAAGCATTTACAGGAATGAATGGTGCTACTTTTCATTTTACTAATTGATTTAAAATATCCTCTCAAAAAGAAAATCATTGATTTAGGATCGCAAATTATTGATTTATCTGAGCAACTAAATAAGATAGACTATCATCAATAAATTCTCTTTAACTAGAGTATCTGTTACATGAATAATACATATACATCAGTTAATATTTTTGATAAAAGATAAAATTTATATTAATAGATAAAAAAAGTGCATGAGATCAAATAAAAAAATAAAATAAAATATATTTTTTCATTATAACTCTATAATTTTGAGTATGGAAGATAAACTCAGATATATAAATAAAATAAAATAAATCATTCAATATATGGGTGAAAAAAATAGTTATAATTTTCTCTTTGAAACACCATTAAATAGAGTGACATGATCTGAATTTTACATATCAGTAAGGCTAAATTAAGATAAATTCTATGTTTTAAGGCACATCATAGCAGCTGAAAATGCGACACATATTAAATCTACTTTACCAACTAGTAAGTCAAGTAAAAAAGATACCGCCGCTTGAAAAATTTCATAGACACCGAGTAGGCCGAACAAAAATTAAGATAATCTTTCACATTATGTACAAAAAAGCTTCACAAGAAAGAGCACAAAACATCCCATAAAGGAAGCATAAAATATAGAAATTGAATGGGAAAGAAAGCATAATCGACAAGAAAGTAAAAGAAGAGAAAAAAATACGATCTAAAAATTAAAGAAGAAACAGTGAACTTTTAGGGCTGTTGTCGGCCAGATTTAGCCACAGTAAAAGAAGAAACCAGCAAGAGCTTGAGAGCGGCCAACGAGAGAGAGAGAGAAGTTGTTAGGATTTAGGGATTACGCAATAGTTAATATAATACATATTTTCACTGAGTCTAATTCTAATCGTTTCATTTTTGAAACAAAGATATTAACAATATGAAGTGATTCCTTTTAAAGCAGTAATACTTTAGGAAATTGCTGACTAGCTTGATAGAATTTAGTAAATTTTATTAGACTTGTTTATGAGTTGGTCTTGCAATCTTCTTACCTAGATTCAGGAATATGTGCATATCTTATATCATGTTTGATATTGAATTTTGAACCTATTTTTGAAAATTATATATTGACTTATTATTATTATTATTATTTGTTATTTTTAGTAAACTACAATTTGAAAAAAATTAAAACATATAGATTTTTCAAAATCATAATTGTATGAGGTTTAGATATTTTTAACATAATTTACTTAAAGTTTTCAAAGCACAATGGAAAACTGATAATTATTGAGATTGAATTGAAATTATAAATCAGTAGAATTGAAAGTGAATTTTAAATAATATATTCAAATTTAAACTTAATTGAAATTAATTTTTTAATTTAAAACTCAAACTCAGTCCGGTATTTATTATGAGTTTCAGAACGAGCTCGAGCTAATTAAAATTTTCTCTAAAATTTTTCTCTTTTGTTCCTACAAAATTTTTCTATATCTCATAAATTAAAAGCACAAATTTAATTATGTTAGATACATTACTTTGACAATAGTTTAAATTTATGTAAACAAATTCATTTACATAATTACCAAGTGTTATAAATTAAAATCACAATAATTTACTCTAATGAAATTCATACACAGTACTACACATGATAAATCTACTTCAGTTGATAGTCCAATTATTCCGGGCCGAACAATTTGGGCATTGAGCTAGCTCAACTCAATTTACAGTATTAGGTTGAGTATAGCACCACTAAGTATAGGGTGGCATTTATTTAGTTTGATAAGTTAGGGTGATATAAATTTAGTTTAATTGATTTGAATGATTGTTATTAAATTAAATTAATTTTATTTATTTAAATTTTTTTTAAATTAAATTGAATTATCATTATAATTAAATTCTCAATTTAATTCTATTTAATCACCTTCAGTTTAATAATTTTAAATTAAAAATATTTTTTTATAAATTATTATTATTTGATTATAAATTTGAAGAAAAACATTGTTAAATTAAAAATACCATTAAAGTATTGGTCATAAAAAATTTTCAAAAATAATTCAATATACAACGTAAAATTTATTTATTTCATTAATTAAAACACCCAAAATTATATTTTTTTAATAATTAAATTCTTTTTTATTTATTTTTAATTAATTTTCATGAATGATTATTTTTTAAAAATTTTAAATTAATATTAGATTAAAAAAATATGATTATATATAAAATAAAATCAAATATATATATATAATTTCGGTTCAATTTTGTTTAAAACTGAAAAAAATTTTAAATCACAAACCAAACCAATCATTCTATTTATTTTATTTTTCAAATCGAAACCAAACGAAATAATTATAAAATTATCAATTTGAATTTTATTTCATCAATTTGGTTGATTTTACTTTCAAAATTAATTATAACCATAAAATGTGCTTATTGATTGAATGGAGTCTAGATTGAATCTAATTAACAAAATGTTTCTTTTAATTTAAAAATTAATTAAATAATTTATTATTATCTTGAATAAACTACTTTTTACTCTTTAAAATTTAATTTAATTAATATTTATATTCTTATTTTTTAAAAATTAACTAATTAAATTTTATAGTTTGATCATGTTAGTCAAATTGATTATTCTATCTATTTTAAATTAAAAAAGCACAAAAAAAAAAAGAAAAAAAAAGTGCCGAACATTCGTTGAGTGAAATAGAAGGACATTTTAGTATTTTAATTTTAATTTTTTTTAATTTTAATTTTTTTTAATAAAAAATAAAAAAATTATATAAATGAATAATTTAATTAATGAAATTTAAATATAAAAGTCAAATAATTATTTTTTTAAATAATAATAATATAAGTGTTAATTAAGTTAAATTTTAAAAAATAAAAAATAATTAATTATTTTTATTTTCATTTTTATTCTACTAATAAATTTTGTACCATTTGGTAACTAAATATGTATTAAAAATAAAAAAATTATAATTAAAAAATTTATATTTTAATTATTAAATTGAATTAAAATAAAAAATTCAATTAATAAATAAATTTCTTTCTTATTTTTAATTATTTCATATAAATTTAATTGAAAAAAATATAAAAATTAAACTGAAAAACTAAAAAAATATGACAAAAAAATTATTTAATTAGAAAAAAAAATACTTGATTAATTAATTTAATTTACCCAAAATAAATTAAAAACCCCCGTGTCCAGCCAGAGCCTATGATAGTCTCCATCGGTCTCTCCTTTTCCAAACAAAAACCCAAAAAATGTTATTTCCTATTTCTCTGCAACTCTCAAAAACCCCTCAGAAACCTCATTGATAGTTCTTAATTCTTCACATGATTATAAGGTAAATTAACTCTTATTTACTTTCAAAGATTACTTCTTTTCATTATTATTATTTTTAATTTGATTATAGCTATTCAATCCCATTTTTTATTCAGTTGAGTAATGTTCTATAGATCAAATTATTGTTATTTGTTGATTAGGGGGTGATATTATTAAGATGACACAACCATCTGTACTACTTGCAACTGCTAGCTATGATCACACTATTAGGTTTTGGGAGGCCAAAAGCGGTCGTTGCTACCGTACAATTCAGTACCCAGATTCGGTACATTTTTTATTTTATTTTATTTAATTTTAACTTGACTATTTTTTTTTTTAATAATGAATTTTGTTGAGGTTTAGTGGAAAATTACGCGCTGTTAAGTTTTTTTTTTGGTTTAAACTGTTATTGGGTTAGTACTTTTGTAGGACAACTTTTGGTTACAGAGGTGCGGTTTGTATTTTTCATAGTCATGTTTTGGCTAATGTGAATTCAAATAGTGAAAGCTGGATATGATATTATATTTAGTTGTTGGTTCTGTTTTTAGATTATATAATAAAAAGTTTAGGAAATGAGTTTATTTGGTTGAACCCAATTATTTTTCTCTAAGAATCCTCAATATTGAAAAATGATCATGCCATCTCAACTCTAATGATCTTACTTTCCATTTTGTTGGGTTTTGGGTCATGATATGGTGGGTACAGCAAGTTAATCGACTCGAGATAAACCCAGATAAACGCACCTTGGCTGCCGCCGGTAATCCTCACATTCGGTTGTTCGATGTCAACTCAAACAGCCCTCAACCAGTATATCTGTGCCACCTTTTTGCTATTGTTTTTTCTTTTTTCTGAAATATATTTTGTTTTTCTGCTCTAGATTATGTAGATTTTCTTGTATTACATGACAGGTGAGGAGCTATGATTCACATACAAATAATGTCATGGCAGTGGGGTTTCAATGTGATGGAAACTGGATGTATTCAGGATCCGAGGATGGCACAGTAAGGATTTGGGATTTGAGGTACGCTTTCCTTGAAAAGTAGATTTTGTATCTATTTTTCTCCATTTTCTTTTTCTTTTTTAAATTTTTGTTTAGGATATTGTTTGGAATTATTCTTATTTAAAGCCTACTGTATAGAGCTCCAGGTTGTCAAAGGGAGTATGAAAGTCGTGCAGCTGTTAACACTGTTGTATTACACCCAAATCAGGTTTGTTATTATGTATCCTTCTCATCTGTTGAATGGTGTCCAGATAAAGAACATGGAAAATGGTAATTTGGATTCTCATTAATGAATAGTAATTATATTTGACATTGTAAAATTGCAACTTTTTCTCAGAAGACAGGTCTGGTTGTTATTCATATAGAAATTTATGGTATTCATAATTGATTTTGTTGCTGTTTATGTCATGTTGAAGTGTGACACATCATTTGTCAGCTTTTTTTTCAATAGTTCTAGGGGTTACCTGGTGAATTGGAAAAGTAAGGTTAATAATAAACTAGCTGAAAATGTTGCTTGGTTATTTGGTTTTTACATGGTAAACATTATTGAAAGGCAAGTAGAAACACTTGCAGCATGAGCTTTTAGAAGAGAAATTGTAACTGGGCTTTTGTAAATAAAGTTATTTTTTCTTTTTGGTAAGAAGATATTAATATCGGATAGGATGTGTTCAAAATTTGATTTCAATCCAGTTATATTATTGTTGCAGTTTCACTAGCAACCATTTAGTAACTCTGGGTGCTATTAGTATAGTTGAATTTTTCTTCAGTACATTGTTTTGATATTTAGTCTCAGGATTTTGACTTTTGCTAGCCCCATGAATTGGAGACTTGTGATTAGCATCCTTAATAAAATTAATTTTGCGGGTTAGTGTATATCTTTCTTGCTTTCTAATCTAATTTGTACAATCTTTGGTTCTGCAGACTGAATTGATATCTGGGGATCAAAATGGGAACATTCGTGTGTGGGACTTGACAGCAAACTCGTGCAGCTGTGAATTGGTATGCCTTAATGACTATGCTTTACCTTATTGCAATGAACTTGCAAATTTAGAATTTGTGCATTAGCAATTGCATCCTTTTCAGTGCATCACCCCAAAGATACAGATATATTTGAATTTTGCAAATTCTTTAACACACATGAATGTGTATATGCACATGCTTAAACTGGGGAAACAATAAGGAGATAGTGGAGAATCAAACAAGATTTTTGTAGTCCAACAGACCAATCTTAAGACTAATTTTTAAATGGTTTTCATCCAACCTGGGAGACCTGATCACAAAAGCCAAGTGGGCCCACTGGGCTCCTCCCTCTCTATGGTGATGTCTAGAATTAATTGTTGCCAGACGAATTTTTGTTTTGCTATTGCATGATGGTAATTATTATAAGGGATAAATATTTGAAAATTGTCATAACTACACAAAAGCCAGTTGGGTCTACTGGGCTTCCTCCCTCTCTATGGTGATTCTAGAATTAATTGTTGCTAGACGCATTCTTGTTTTGCTATTGCATAATAGTTGTTAATATAAAAGAGATATTTGAAAATTGTCATAATGATTTACGGTCTGCACTTAGGTGCCTGAGGTGGATACAGCTGTGAGGTCTCTAACGGTTATGTGGGATGGCAGCTTGGTAGTTGCTGCAAATAATCGTGGAACATGTTATGTATGGCGCTTGTTGCGGGGGACCCAGGTAGCTCTATAATGCATCAACTATCTCAGATTACTTTGCTATAGTATTTTGACTTGAATATCATCTCATCCAAACATGTCTCCTTACAGACTATGACCAACTTTGAGCCTTTGCATAAGCTACAAGCACACGATGGATACATTCTCAAATGTCTCCTTTCACCTGAATTTTGTGAACCCCACAGGTTTTATTTCCTTGGTGTCAAATATTTTTTTTGTTTCTTCCTTGTTGACATCTCATAGTTCCTTTTTTTTTTATTTTTTTTATTTTTGTGTGTGTGTGTGTGTGTGTGCCCCTTCCCAGCAATCTTGTGTGATAAGATGTCAAACTAATTGTTAATATTGTATTATCTGTTAGATATCTGGCAACTGCATCATCAGATCACACTGTCAAGATATGGAATGTTGATGGGTTTACGTTAGAAAAAACTTTAATAGGTAGTCATTAGGAGCAACACTTTGCTCTTTTGGATTGCTTATATTTTTTGCTAATTATTTTAAGCTTTGTCAAGAAGCTATACTAATTTTTCTGTAATGTTTCATGTGATCTCCAGGTCATCAACGGTGGGTATGGGACTGTGTTTTCTCAGTGGATGGTGCTTACTTAATAACAGGTGATTTGACTGTATTCTTGTTCAATGTTTTATTATCTTGCTCTGATATGCTGCAAAGCTAGGGCATGCTTTCATTGAACTATAAAAACTCTTGCTAGTTTAATATAAATGAAAACTAGTTGGCTTAAGGTCATTGTTACAGCAAAGTTTCAGTTTTCATCTAGCATTGGGGCCTGAGTACTTTCTGCCAGGAATTTTGATTTTTCCAGATTCCAGTTGGATGCAGTTTTCTTACAAGATGATTGTCTGATTGATATATTTTTATAAAATGTTGTCCTACACAGCTTCATCTGATACAACAGCAAGACTTTGGTCCATGTCTACTGGTGAAGACATCAGGGTGTATCAAGGTCATCATAAAGCAACTGTTTGTTGTGCTCTGCACGATGGAGCAGATCCATCTCCAGCTTGAACCTTGAATTTTCCCCAAACAGTTGTATGTTTTATCTGTGCAATGAATGTATTTGTCTATGTTATCTTGTTTATTAGTATAAAATGTTTTATTTTTTCCTTTAGAAAATGTCTTTTGGTGCTAAATTTGTCTTTGACATATTTAGCCTGGTGTCTGTAGCAGAACAATTTCTATGGATTTTCTCTTTTCTAATCAGGCTGTTCTGGGAGTTAGTAGGGAAAAGAAGGAAAGCTATTTTTAGTTTGTAAGTAGCAGCAGATGGAAAGGAGGGATGCTTATGAATATTATAATAAATATAATATAAAGATAGAGAGTGATTGGAATTTGAGAAGATTAGATACAGAAGTATCAAATCAACTTTATTTCCTCTCAAAGTCCCCAGATGCAGGGCGCTAGGGCTTGTTTGGTTTGTGGAATGGAATATGTGAGAAATAGAATTCCATAGAATGAAATAGCTATTCCTCACCCTTTATAAATTTTATATTTTATAAATCTGGAAAATATATAATTATAATAAATTATTAATATATATTTTTAACTTGTGATCATAATTTTTTATTTCATGTAATTATTCACAATTGAATTTGAACTTAAAACTGAAAATAATTATTTCATGCAAAATAGCTATTCTATTTCCATTTTATTTCATGTTATTTCTTAAATCAAATAAGCCCTATGCATACAAAATCCTATATCATATGCATGGCCATGTTTTTCCCCTCTAATAAATTGGAAAATTATCCAAAACGCTGTGAGAGGAAATGGTGTCCATTTGATGGGTTGAGGGAGGCTGCTGAGTAATGTGTCTAATTTTAGATATTTAAAAATTTTTGTAAAAATTTATAAAAATTGTAATTCTATAGTGTTTCATATGATGAATCCAATGATATATTTTTTATACTAAATAAAAATCAAATGGATAAAAAAAATTGCATTATAAATTTTATATATTATATTTAACGGTCTAGATTTAATGTATTTATAATATATTTTTAACTGTCAATTTTATTTTTGTTTAGTATAAAAAATATATCATTAGATTCATCATATGAAACACTATAAAATTATAATTTTTACAAAAAATTTTAGATATTTAAAATTAAACACATGAGGGGCTGCTGTAATACAAAGCAGCCCACTCAACCCTCATTTGATAACCTATTTATTAAGAAGTTTACCAGAAAGTTATTTATCAGAAAATTGTAATTTGAAAGTGTTTTGACTCTCCTTGTCCCTGTAAATGTTGATTTTTATTTAATTTATTCACAAACATTCTAGAAAATATGTTGGAAAATACCAAAGTGATTTTTACTGCAAATTAATGACAGGCTTGAAGAAATTGAGCCGAAGTTATTTCAAATTACTGTATCTCTCTGCTATTCTCTCCCAGACACCATTTCCTCTTATTCTACTTGCCTATATTCAATCACTGTAGAGCTATTTTCAATTCGAACTAAATACATATTGAAGCTTTTCCAACAGCAATTTGGTGGTCAGGGAAATGCCACAGGATTTATTTTAGTAGGTGGAGACTTGATAGAAAAGAAGCTTCACTTCTATGTTATTTACATATTTTGTTGGTTTTTGGGATTTCTATTCTCTCTGTTCTTTTGCTAAGAAGTACCAATGGCATGCCATTACTTGATTGCTTTAACAATCATACATTGGTATAACTGTATACAAATGTTATAAAAGTACTAAAATAAAACCCTATAAGTTCTTCTGATAAGATTATCAAAGCCTACGACAATGATATCCCGATCAGGGTTACAAACTCTCAATCTGCCAAAAACTCGACGGTGATGATGCCTGTGCACAAAAATGGAACAAAAAAGCAATATAGAATTAATAGTCGGAGGTTTTAGGCAAACTAATGAGGAATAATTGGGTATTACCAAGACACGAAACGAACTTCAGAGTTTTTTTTGGTCCACGCAGAATTTTCGTGGTCCCTAACCGAATTTTCTTTTAATCTATATTGCTGCTGGTGAGTAGGGACGGGCGGGGAGCCATTCCCATTCACATTCTCACTTTAGCTGGAAATTTTTATTCTCGTTACCGTCTAATTTAGTCTTTATTTCATTTTCATAGGAATTCTCATTTTCTATTTGAATTTTATATTGCTAAATCTTTATGTATTTACAAAATTTATAAATAATAATTAAAAATAAGAATAAATTTATTTAGAAAATATTAATAAAATTTAAGCACACAAAATATCAATTAAACATAATAAAAATGTAAATATGCCTAATGCATTAAAAATATTCTGTAATATTATTTAATAAAATATTAAAAAATATTCTATAATTAGTAAAATAGAATTAAAATTTTCACTTTCTTATATATATATATAATTTGACTTTAAATCTCCTGATGAGAAGACATTGACCATCCTGTATATGATAGTAGTCAAAATACCAAATACATACCCAAGGAAGGAAAAATTTTGAACAGAAGAGTAGGAAATGGTGAAATCTCCTCTATGTGTTTGATGGTTTGAAAGTATTTTTGAATAGTTCATAGCATGGTTGAACTTCTGGAATCATAGTATCTGGAGTGTTACCATAATAGTTCCACTATTGAATGAACCAATAGGGTAGGTTGGAGGTTTGGAAGCTTCGATCGAAGTAAAATAACCAAGAATGACTACTTCTACAATTAAAAAAGAAATTTTATCCATTGTATTATGCATTTCAAAATTTCAAAGTGATATTTTAAATCAAAAATTTCTTTTGCGCATTGATTGTAAGTCTGCTAAAGAAGTTTTATAAAAAGATGTTCAAAACATTGCATCCAAACATATTTTTGCCCGTTGGCAAGCAATCCTTTCAATATTTGATTTCGAAATTGAATATATAAAAGGAGATACAAATTCCATACTAGACTTTCTGACCCGAGAGTTTCTTCAAAATAGGCCCTAATGCTCAGAAAAAATAAAGACAAAGGAAAGGGCAAGATCCAAATACTGGTAAGGAACCTACCCAAACCAGAGACAATGATCCAAAACAGGTTGCAAAACCATCTTCAGCCCAACCCATCAAATCATGGATGGACATAGTATTAGAAGATGAAGTAAAAGAGGCCCAATCCTCAAAGGAGGCCCAAATCCAAAACTGGATTGAACAGCTCACCTAGAGCCCATTCAAAATCTTTCAAAGGCCCAAAGCTCACAGCAGGTCTCCACTTCAAAATCCTCAAAAGAGAACAAAGGTAAGAAAGCTCTTACTGTTTCAAAAATGGAGTTGGATTTTCCCTCCAAAATCCCAACTCAAATTGTTTCAAAAGATTTTTCAAAATCGAATGTTTCTGAAATTGTGATTTCTGAGAAAAAATAATTTTTGAAATCAAGTGAGTATTTAGAAAAATCTCATTTCCAAACTATCATGACTATGGAGGAAGGTTTTTATCATCAAAAAGCCTCCAAAGCAGCTTCAAACTTATTTTCAAAGGGATAGTATTTCAAACCATAGGATAAATTCAAACCACAATCCTATTACCTCTCTATTTTGGAAGTAACTGGCTCTGCCAAATTTAAACATTTCAAAAAATATCCGGACCACCCTCATCCGGCATATTCAACATGCACAATTTTAAAAGTCATTCACCTTAAAGATATATATATATATATATATATATATATATGGGTTAGCAATGTAAATGTTAGAACTACAGAAATAGAACAGAAGTCTAACGACATCCATAATAGAACAGGAGTACTATAATCTCCTTATAGAATACATGTGTTTGCTCTAACACACGCCTAGAGAAATTTTCCCCCCCCTATAGGAATGACCTTGATACTTTGACTCTATCAGTCGAGTCACTGGTACACATAGTCCTATAATTTTTTTTTTCTCATAGGGAAGGCTTTTTTACTATACATCTACTAGGTTCAGAATACAAATATTTATAATAGAGATTCTTATAATCAAAGAACATTCCAGAATAATCGGTTTATACTATAATAACTAGTTATTCCAAAGAAATGGGTAACAATACCAATTATAAAGCATAGCAATTGAAATAAAATATATTTATAACAAATATCGTTAGTTCAAGAAATACAAACTCAACAATTGTATAGATTTGTTCAGAATGAGTATTAACGAAAGAATCTATCATGACCCAAATCCGGGGTCATGACCGACATGAAATTAGACCGAAATCTAACCTCACAAGCCTAACAAATACTATACCTATAACATATGAAATTACTTTTAAATACTTAGTCAATTACTTATATCCATCAAATTATCATTTAAATACTATTAACCATAATAACAAATCAAATAAAATTCATTACAACTAATATTTGAAAATCAACTAAAATATTCTCAAAGAAAATTTCTCACAACTACCCTTAAAACCATGATTTGGCCTTGGAAGAAATGAAAAAAGCTTTTCCAAAAGAAGATCATAAACCTGTAAAGAAACTGAAATTTTGAAGGAGTGAGCAAACCACACGCTTAATGAGAAAACATATAAAGGCAGGGAAGGAACCTAACATTTTGGACATATACATACTTAGCACATATACAACCATTAACAATAAATCAAAAACCAATTGTAGGTTAAATAGATCATTGAATATTTTCTTTAAAATTATATAACATAAAAGCATGTAAATTTCATATATCGCTTATACAAATAATTTTTTCTTATATACTTATAAGTTCAAAAATAAATATTTAAAACAAGTAATAGGGAGAGTTCCAACTGAATATTTTTACGCATATGTGGCACATAGACATATAAAGTCCAAGACCTGTATAACATATAAGGTTCAAAACCCGAGTAACATATAAGCATTATGGAGTATACACTATATCATTCTCCATAGGCCAAATTCATATAACATCTAAGGCCGAAACCCAAGAGAAACCCATGTACTATGGGAGGTTCAAATATTTATCTCACCCCAAAAAAAATATCATTTAGAAAATAATAATAGTAATGATTCATAAATTTAGATACAAATAAATTTTAATGTCAAAAATTCAATGACAACCATTACATATACACATTATACATACATTACAAACAAATTTATAAATCATATAATTATTAATAATATACAGTTTGACTTCTTCAACTTCTAATTATAAGCAAATTCAATTAATTTATTCATATAAAAGTCACACATATAAATATTAAATTATTTTAATTGAATTTTATATATTCCGTCACCTGAAATCATGTAACTTGTAACAAGATTAAGTAATTTTCTAATTGTCTAAGTGAACACTTGAATATATATATAATAGATCAATATTCTATAACTTAAAATATCAAGAAAATATACTATTAATATATAAAAATGCAATACTAATAACTTATATGAAATATATGTTTAAATGTAATTGAAAATGCAAATTATTTCCAATAAGCTCATTATGACAACATATATATTTTCTATTACAAAGTATCATAACATTCTCAAAATTAACTCAAATTTTAACACCAATTAGCTAACATATACATAAATAAAACTCTAAAAAATCTCCAAATTCGGAAACCATTTGAGACTCCAAATATCAGTCAAAGTTTGACTATACAACAAGCTGTCTTGACACTACAGTATACAAAACTTAACTTATAAACCTATTTTCTACAACTCCAAAAATTATACAAAAATTTTAAATACACTAAACATATCAAATAATTAATCCTAAGAAATTCAAATTAAAATGATTTTATTTGTCTCTTAGAAAAATTCACGTTTTGGGTTGTCCTGAACATATTTTCTTAGCAGACAGTCTATATAAATTCTATTATAAAGGCGATCCAACTGTCGAATAATTTTAAAATTTAATATACATAAATTAGATATCTATTTCTCAAACATATCAAAAATTTACCATAAAATATTTCTCCAATAAAAATTTATGTAATTCAAAATTTTTAATATAACTTATATAAATCCTAACTTATCATTTTCAATTTACAAATTCTAAATTCTAAATCCTTTGTATTATTTAATTAAATCAATTGAAATTTCAATTAAAATCAACTTTAGTAATAATCAAAGATAAAATATTTTTATTTAATTATATTTTATCATACTTCATAAATAATTCATCAAGCCCTAACCAAAACTTTTAATCATTTATGATTGTTCTTTTCTCTTAATCTCATAGGACAATTATCCAAAAATCATCAAATATGAATATACATCAATAATATTTATAAAAATAGTCTATTAACTCTTACCTCCAAGAGAACCCCAAGAAATCGAAAGGAAATTTTAAGAATGGTATTGTAATTCCTTTTACATAATTATTTTCTCCAATTTTTTTCTTTTTTTATTTTTCTTTTAATGTTCTCAAAATACGACTACTATTCTAAAAAAATAGCTCTTTAAATATCATCAAAGGGAAACTAGAAACCCTAACTCTAAATTACTCTCTAATCCTCATTTTAACTAATTTAATCAATTTAACCCGCAAATATCTTATTTTATAAATAAATTATTAACTCAATTTAAATTATATTATAACCACATCATTTAATTATATATCATATAAATTCTCCAAAAGTGCAATTAATTATAATTCATGTGAAAATACCAAATAGCCTTAATTCACTATAAATATAAATTATACTTAAAATAATCCAAATTGACTCCATATTTCATATTTATACCTTTAACTATCACATATATTTTATAACTTCAATTTGGCCTACATATGCACATAAAATTTCTAAAATATTACCAACAAAAAAATTTGGGGTTTCACATAATCATATATATATGTATATGAAAATACATACAAAACACATATGTACAACTTACCTCCACAAAGCCACAATCAAAACCAAAGCTTGAAATTCTTCAATTAACTTCCAAATCAACTTAATTGCACTTAATGCTCAAAGCCTAGCATATTACAAAAATTTATAATTTAGGGTTTTTCTTACCCAATATTACTGTAACACCTAAGATTTCGATTTGCATGGTTGCTTATAGTTATAGATTGTATTGATTGACTGTTATAGAATTGTTTCTTTGTCATAGATTTTGTTTAAAGTTGTTTTGGTGAGTTTTAAAATGGTTTTGAGAAGTGATTGCCTTGGTGAGTTTGAACCTGTTGTTGTCACGGGCGTGAACTCTTCTTATGGCCATGAATTTGAAGTTTGATGTTTCACGGGCGTGAACTCTAATCACGGCCGTTACTTTACTCTATGTCTAAATATGAGAAATTGACCTTTCGTTGTTTACGGGCGTGAATATATCCTTTATGGGAGTGAAACTTATTATTCATAGGCGTGAATTTGTTCTTCACGGGCGTGAGACTTCGAACTTGTAATATCTGTCATTTTTTTGTTATTTTATTAATTGTATGTTTGTTGAATTGATTGAGGATATAAAAATGTTTTGAGGAATCCAGAAATTCTATATGCAGGGAGGATTTTATAAGGCTAATTGCATGATTTTAAATGAATAATTTGGTAAAGTGTAAAACATAAAAGTTGTAGATTGATACATAATATTTAATTCTGTAAAATGATTCTATAAAATTCTGTGTGTGTGAAGAGATATGCCTTCTTGACCAGGACCTATCTGGTTCATTATTTTCTGCAGGAATCTGAGAATGTTTAATTTTTATGGGAATGATTGAGGATGAATGAGCCAAAAGTGTAAACATGAGAAATGTTCCTTTGTATGTTATGTTGTTGGATGTAAAAGTTTAGGGGAATTGGATAAGTATAGCTCAGTTGAGAGTAGAATTAATCAGACCTGTTCGGATGATTTTGGGCAGCAAAGTCAGGGTAAACTTTAGAAATTCACCATAATTTGTGTAGATATCTTTTTAATTTGAATTTTGGATATGTTGGACCTCTAAGTGTATATTGTAAGTAACAAAAAGAATCATGGAGTTTGAAAGTTTGTAGCTTATTTACGAGCTGATTTAATATGAGTTATCGAGGAAGGATTCCAGCTCAGCAGAATCTGGCATTACGAGGAGGCAGTTTGCGAAGCGGAGTTTGGCGAAGAGGGAATAGGCAAAGTAGCATTATGCAAATAGGTGTTTCTGAGGTAGTATATGCGAAGAGGGAATAGGTGAAGTGGCATTATGCAAAGAGGTATTGCCAAGGTAGCATATGTGAAGAGGGAATAGGTGAAGCGGCGTTATGCGAAGAGGTATTGCCGAGGTAGCATATGTGAAGAGGGAATAGGCGAAGTGGCATTATGTGAAGAGGCATTGCCGAGGTGGCATATGTGAAGTGGAGTTAGGCGAGGATAGATTGGCGAAGAGGCATTGCTGAGGTAGCATATACGAAGTGGAGTTAGGCGAGGCGAGTTTGACGAAGTGAGATTGCCGAGGCGACAATTGACGAAGTGGCATTCGCGAGCCGACAATGCGAAGTGGCATTGCGAGCCGGCAATGCGAAGTGATATTTGCGAGCTGGTTTATGCGAGGTGGTATTGCCGAAGCGGATTGGTGAGGCGAGCTGGAGAGGCGGATTTGAGAGGCTGTAGCCTATTTAACTAGATGCCCAATAGCTATTTTTTTCACGATTTTCTTCTTCTTCTTTTCTTCGTTCTTCTTCATTTCTTCTCAAATTTGTCCCATTTATTTTATAATGCATTAATACTTAAAATTAATGCATTAAATTACTAAATTATCACATTCTAAGGTATTGACCTTCAATTTCAAAGCAGATTTTCAAGGAAATCAGTTTTGGAGAAATAAGGTAATTTTTCTTCAAATGTCATTCTCTTTTTAGATTAATAAATTATCGTAGTTAGGATAGTTTATTATGGGTATATAGGACTTATTACAAGCATTTAAGGCTTTTAATTGTAATTAATGTGGGAGAAACCAGAATTTATGGATTATCATGAATAGCGGTGTGAACAGTAAATTCGTAATTAATTTCAGATTTTCTTTAAGAGATGAATTAAATTGATGTTGGGAATCAAAAATAGAAACTATAAGACGGTTAAATTATAAGGAATCATATTATGTATTATTGATTAAGGAAAACTCTAATTTTGAATATTTGGGGAAATTTTCATAGGAGAAGAGAACTCAAGAAATTTGAGGAGATTATTGAATGATCAAGCTAGTGAGGGAAATATAAGGATAAATTTGTGTAGAGGTAAGTATGAACATTGCATATGCATATTGTTTCTTTGAAATCACTTGTCCAAGCTTTCCTAATGTTCACATATATGATTCACATGTTATATAATATTGTATTTCTGAGCTATCAATTGAAATTCCATGATATTCTCAAACCAAAATGATCAATTGTTTCATGTGATTACCATGTATATATATTGTAAATGACTTGGTCAATCTTTCCTTGGATCAAGTTCATATGAAACCTATTTGTTAACTTGACTGAATTTATGTTATATGTTGATGGTCTTGTGAGATTGCAACCGTATGACCCTATGGATAGAATGCTCTTCCCAATGAGAGTAAATTTATTGGTCCATTGTGCACTTTGGGAACCTAGCTGATAGGATTTTTATCAGTGTTCCACCTAAAGGAGACCATGAGCTCTAGGCGTATGCCTGGCCAAGCATACGTTTGCGATAAGGTAGAAAGGACTACCGATTCGCTCTATTGTGATAGGTAGCAAGGCTACTGATGCACTCTGCAATTCTACCATGTAAATTTGATAGTGCTATTCGATTGTGAGCACTTCTATTCTTGTAAGCATATCCATATGATATTTTTCTTAGCTATATTCTTTGGATTGACCTTTCCTTTGGATTGATATATTTCTTTTATATTGCATGTTCATATCTTATTGAGTTGAAGGCTCACTCATCTTCTGTGGATTTCAGGTGATAGTGTAGTTCGAGAGGGAGCTAATATAGAAGATCGAGCTTCTTGATTCATTCCTCCAAGAAGTCTTCATTATAATTATTTTGATATATATATATATTCATTGAATTGTATTATGGTACTGTATGTATTGGGAGTATACTCTAGAGCTCCGTAGTTAGATGTTGAGGATGATAATATTTTAATGTCAAAATTGTTATGATTGGGCTACCCTTGTTCCTTAGTGATGTGGAAAGTATCTTTTGATCGGTAAGGAACAAGAGAAAATTTCTTAATGGTAAACATATATATGTATGAATGGTGATTATATGAATCTTATAAATGAATGTTTTAATGATAATTATATATGATGTAAATATGAAATATGCATGAGATCTAGGATATAAGGGTTCTACGGGTTTATAGTGTCCTTAAGCCTACCCTTGCCCTAGAACCGTCGCACCATTGGAGTTGGGATGTGACAAAGGTGGTATCAGAGCTATAGGTTTATAATTCTTAATATAGAAGATAGAAAGAGATGCATGAGCACTAGTATAAGTGTTGATTAAAATAACTACGGAGCATAAGATTTGTGTCTCGTCCATTTGTGTCTTCCTTTGGTATATATATCTGCGTTAAGTATGCGTAGTGAGTCTAATATTGTTTGTTCTTTTTATCAATGTTGGGATGCCTCCACGACGTGGTAGAAGATGAGGTCGAGGCCGTCCTAGACGAGTTCTACCTTCTAAAGAGGGTTCTGTGGGTGGAAATGGAGGAGATGAGTTTCCTCTTGTGCCACCAGTGAATGTGGCTAATATGGCTCAACAATTAGATCAGCTACAAAAGAATTATGTAATGATAGCTGAGTTCATTACTCAGCAAAGGCAGCAACAGGTACTTCCAGTTCAGGCTCCAGAAATTCATGTTCCTCCGATAGTTCCACCACCTGTTGTACGTCAAGTGGAAGAGGTATCATTTGAGAGGTTTCTTAATCTTAAGCCCTCAGAGTATAGAGGTGAGGTGGATCCTACAGATTTCCTAAAGGAAATTGAAGAGACAAGTGTCCTAAACAAAAGCTTGACTTTTGCAGTCAAGTGGGACCTCTTTGTAACCTCTTGTTCCAAATAAATTTTTTTAGTATTTTAATTTTCCCAATAACATTAAATTTAAAAAAAAAAACAAAATCAAATTCCTTTTTCCTCTCTAAATGGTGACAAATATTGCCACGTCACCCATCCCCACTAAATTCTCAACTTAACCATGCAAACTAGGTCAAATTATCTCCATTCCATGTGCCACCGTATCCCCCTATAAAAATAATAATTTTTACTTTAAATTAATAATTTTTTCCTTGAACTTAAAATAATAATAATAATAGATATATATAGATAATAATTATTAAGTCTTAAGTCTAAATGAGTCCTAAATAGAAGCTTCACTTTTGCAATCAAGTGGTGCCTCTTTGTAACCTCTTTTCCAAAATAAATTTTTTTAGCATTAGAATTTTCCCCAAAAAAAATTAAAATTAAAAAAAATTAAAACTCCATATTCCTCTCTAAATGGTGACAAATACTGGCATGTGACCTATCCCCCATTAAATTCCTGATGTAGCCTTGGTAACCAAGTCCCTCCGTCTTTATTCCACATGCCACCACATTTCCCTATAAAAATAAAAAATTTTACTTTAAATTAATAAATTTTTTTTGAACTTAAAATAATAATAATAATAATAATAGATATATGTGGACAATAATTATTAAGTCTTAAGTTTAAATGCGTCCTAAATAGAAGCCTAACTTTTGTAATCAAATGGTACCTCTTTGTAACCTCTTTTTCTAAATAAATTTTTTTAGAATTTAAATTTTCCCCAAAAACATCAAAATTATATATATAAAAAAAAATCAAAACTCCCTATTCCTCTCTAAATGGTGACAAATATTTCCAAGTTACCTATCCCCACTAAATTTCCGACTTAGCCATGCGAACTGGGTCCTACAGCCTCTATTCCACGTGCCACCCCATCCCCCTATAAAAATAATAATTTTTACTTTAAATTAATAATTTTTTTTCATGAACTTAAAATAATAATAATAGATATAAGTGGACAATAACAATTAAGTCTTAAGTCTATATGCCCCCTAAATAGAAGCGTGACTTTTGCAGCCATGTGGAGCCTCTTTGTAACCTCTTTTTTCCAATAAATTTTTTTAGCATCTGAATTTTCTCCAAAAACATTAAAATTTTAAAAAAAAATCAAAACTCTCTATTCCTCTATAAATGGTGACAAATACTACCACATCACCCATTCCCCACTAAATTTCCGACTTAGCCATACGAACAGGGTCTCACAGTCTCTATTCCACATGCCAACCCATCCCCTATAAAAATAATAATTTTTACTTTAAATTAATAATTTTTTTTGTGAACTCAAAATAATAATAATAGATATAAGTGGACAATAATTATTAAGTCTTAGGTCTAAATGCGTCCTAAACAGAAGCCTGACTTTTGCAGTCAAGTAGGACCTCTTTGTGACCTCTTTTTCCAAATAAATTTTTTTAGCATTTGAATTTTTCCTAAAAACATAAAAATTAAAAAAAAAATCAAAACTCTTTATTCCTCTCTAAATGGTGACAAATACTGCCACGTCACCCATCCCCCACTAAATTCCCAACTTAGCAATGCGAACTATGTCCCACCGCCTCTATTGCACGTGCCACTCCATCCCCCTATAAATATAATAATTTTAATTTTGAATTAATAATTTTTTTCTTGAACTTAAAATAATAATAAGAATAAATATATGTGGACAATAATTATTAAGTCTTAAGTTTAAATGCATCCTAAACAGAAGACTGATTTTTGCAGGCAAGCGGGGTATTTTTGTAACCTCTTTTTCCAAATAATTTTTTTTAGCATTTGAATTTTCTCCAAAAATATTAAAATTAAAAAAAAAAATCAAAACTCCCTATTCCTCTCTAAATGGTGATAAATACTGCAACGTGACCTATCCCCCACTAAATTTCTGACGCAGCCATGCAAACCGGGTCTCACCTTCTCAATTCCACGTGCTACCCCATCCCCTATAAAAATAAAAATTTTTACTTTAAATTAATAAATTTTTTCTTGAACTTAAAATAATAATAATAGATATATGTGCACAATACTTATTAAGTCTTAAGTGTAAACGCGTCCTAAACATAAGCCTGACTTTTGCAGTCTAGTGGAGCTTCTTTGTAACCTCTTTTTCCAAATAAATTTTTTTAGTATTTGAATTTTTCCTAAAAACATTAAAATTAAAAAAAAAATCAAAACTTCCTATTTCTCTCTAAATGGTGACAAATACTGCCACATCATCCATCCCCCATTAAATTCCCGACTTAGCCATGCGAACCAGGTTCCACCATCTCTAATCCACGTGCCACCCCATTCCCCTATAATAATAATAATTTTTTATTTTAAATTAATAATTTTTTCTTGAACTTAAAATAATAATAATAAAAATAATAATAATAATAATAATAGATATATGTGAACAATAATTATTAAGTCTTAAAACTAAATGTGACCTAAGCAGAAGACTGACTTTTACAGCCAAGTGGAGCCTCTTTGTAACCTCTTTTTCCAAATAATTTTTTTTTAGCATTTGAATTTTCTCCAAAAACATTAAAATTAAAAAAAAAAAAAAATCAAAACTTCCTATTCCTCTCTAAATGGTGACAAATACTGGCAAGTGACCTATCCTCCATTAAATTCTCGATGTAGCCTTGCGAACCAAGTCCCACCGTCTTTATTCCATGTGCCACCCCATTTCCCTATAAAAATAAACATTTTTACTTTAAATTAATAATTTTTTTCTTGAACTTAAAATAATAATAATAGATATATGTGCACAATAATTATTAAGTCTTAAGTCTAAATGCGTCCTAAACATAAGCCTGATTTTTGCAGTCTAGTAGGGCCTCTTTGTAACCTCTTTTTCCAAATAAATTTTTTTAGCATTTGAGTTTCCCTAAAACCATTAAAATAAAAAAAAAAATCAAAACTCCCTATTACTCTCTAAATGGTAACAAATTGTAACACCTGATATTTCTTTTTCTTGTATATATTCTGAAATTGTTGTAATGATGTATATAAGATTTGTTATGAAATGTTTGTTTTGGAAGTGAGATTTGTTTGTTTTGATTTGAATTACAGAGTTTGTATTTATGCAGAATTTTGTGAATTTATATTCAAGACTTTAAAGACAGAATTTAGGATATATTGTAGCTTCTTGTGTCTAGTTTAGGTGGAAGGAAGAATCGAGGCATTTAGACTTTTGTAACTCAAGATAGAGCTAGTTTAGTATATGCTGCCGAAGTGAATTTTTTCAGTTTCTGTCGTGAACAGTGCCCGTGAACAGTAAACTCGGGATTTTAATTCTGGCAGTAGCTTTAAACTTCATTTTTTTTTCTTTCTTCTTCTCTCTTCTTTTCCATTTCCTATTCCTCTCAATCATAAGTTATTTTTCTTTATTTCTAAAGTTTTAATACTCTAATTAAGCCTTATTACTGCTAAAAAACACAAATTAAGAACTATAAGAACATCAATTCAAGCCAAATTCTTCAAAATTTCTTTAGAGAAGAAAATAAGGTCATTTTCTTAAATCTTCTTTCTAGCTTGAGTTAAGTTCTTTGTTAGCTAGAATAGTTATTTTTAAGTTGTGGGTGATCTTTTGTGAGTATATATGGCTAATATTTATGGTTAGATTTAGTAGTTATGAGGATTTATAATTTTTGGATGAATAATGCTATCAATAGTAGATTTTCTCTATAACTATTATTCATCATCTATTAATGGTTAAATTAATGCTAGAATTTATTTATAGAGACTCTAAGGAGTTTAGAATTTATGGAGGATTATTTTATGTGATTGTTTTGAGAAAACCCTAAATTTTAGAATTTTAGGAATTTTTTTTTAGAAGAAGAGAACTCAATGAATTAAGGATCTTTTGGATTTGAGTAAGAGTTGAGCTTGGCTAGAAAGCTTTTTGGTGCTAAGAGGTAAGTGTAGATTTCGTTTCATGTGTATGATTCTCCATATGAGAATTTTTGCTAAAGTATATTATATTCATATATATGTATATGTTATTTATGAGTTCAATTTATTGAAACCCTTCTTAAATAGAATCTTTGAATATTTATGTTATTCATACGTTGTGATCTCTTGATCACTTTTAGTTACTGTTGAACCAGTACTTGATATGTACATCACAGAACATACATTATATAATGATTTTTCCAATGAGAGTTAATTTATTGGTCCAATGTGCACAAAGAAAACCTGGTTGATAGGGTATAGTATCAATGTACCACCTAGAGGGGATCACGAGCTCTAGGCATATGCCTGCGCAAGCATATGTGTCATGTGAAGGTAGCAAGGCTACCCAAACATTATGATATGAAATTAGTTCTATGTTATGTTTATTTGATAATGCGATTCTTTATAGGCATTTATGTTCTTAAAAAGAATTATGATTTGATATTCATATATGTATTATAAGATGATTGGATATGATATTAATGTATATGTTAAGATTTCTTTCTAATACCCGGGTACATGTTCAAGATTTGCTATTTAAGTATTCTATATATATTATTCATTATGATTGTTCATATCTTTCTGAGTTGAAAGCTCACCACTCTTCTGTGGATTTCAGGTTCTAGCTTAACTCGAGAGAGAGTTAATCCTGGAGACAAAGGTTTTTGATTTCCTTCCCTACAAAAAGACTTTTTTATATAATATTTTTGGATGAAAGTTGAATTATATATTTGTATTCATGTCTATGAGAAGTATACTCTTAGAAGCTCTATAGATGTGTGTGATATTGATTATTCTTTTGTTGCCATGGATGGCGTTGTAGACTTTCCCTTATTCCATATTGATGTTAGAATTATCTTTTGATCGGTAAGAAACAAGAGGAAATGTCATATCAGGTTGATGAGATATATACAAGATATGGATGTTTGGCATGATGTTAGTACGTGTTGTATATTTGATCCAGGTTAGTTAAGGGTTCTACGGGTGTATGGTGGCCTTATGCCTACCCTTACCCTAGGACCGTCGTACCAGTGGTTTTGGGGTGTGACACAAATACTGCCACGTCACTCATCCTCCATTAAATTTCCAACTTAGCCATGCGAACCGGTTCCATCGTCTCTATTCCACATGCCACCCCATTCCCCTATAAAAATAATAATTTTTACTTTAAATTAATAATTTTTTTCTTGAACTTAAAATAACAATAATAATAATAATAGATATATGTGAATAATAATTATTAAGTCTTAAGTCTAAATGTGTCCTAAATAGAAGACTGACTTTTGCAGCCAAGTGGGACCTCTTTGTAACCTTTTTTTTTAAAAAAAAAATTAGCATTTGAATTTTCCCCTAAAACATTAAAATTATAAAAAAAAAAAAAAAATCAAAACTCCCCATTCCTCTCTAAATGGTGACAAATACTGCCACGTGACCTATTTTCCACTAAATTCTGACATAGCCATGCGAATCGGGTCCCGCCGTCTCTATTTCACATGCCACCCCATCCCCTATAAAAATAAAAATTTTACTTTAAATTAATAATTTTTTTCTTGAACTTAAAATAATAATAATAGATATATGTAGACAATAATTATTAAGTCTTAAGTCTAAATGTGTCCTAAATAGAAGCCTAACTTTTGCAGCCAAGTGGAGCATTTTTGTAACCTCTTTTTTCAAATAAATTTTTTTAGCATTTAATTTTCCCCAAAAACATTAAAATTAAAAAAAAAATCAAAACTCTTTATTCCTCTCTAAATAGTGACAAATACTGCCACGTCACCCATCTCCCACTAAATTTCGGACTTAGCAATGTGAACCGAGTCCTACCATCTCTATTCCACGTGTCACCCCATCCCCTAATAAAATTAATAATTTTTACTTTAAATTAATAATTTTTCTTGAACTTAAAATAATAATAATAATGATAATAGATATATTTAGACAATAACTATTAAGTCTTAAGTTTAAATGCATCGTAAACAAAAGCCTGACTTTTGTAGCCAAATGGAGCCTCTTTGTAACCTCTTTTTCCAAATAAATTTTTTTAGCATTTGAATTTTTCCCAAAAACATTAAAATTAAAAAAAAAAATCAAAACTCCCTATTTCTCTCTAAATGGTGTCAAATACTGATGAAAGGATAAATGTAATGCAAGAGGAAATGAAGTTTTTGAGATCAAACCAGATTGAGTTTTTGGTAGATCTCCTGGTAGGATGTAAAGCTATTGGGAATAAGTGGATTCTCAATATTAAGAATAAAGCTAAATGGCAGCATTGAGAGAAATAAGTTTGTCTCTTTGTAAATGGGTATATGCAACAGAAAGAAATTGACTATGAGTATAAATTTTCTACTGTTATAAGTATTATCAAAATAAGGTTAATTCTAGCTATTGTGACAAATCTTGATATTGAATTACATCAAATGGAAGTAAAGATTGCATTTCTCATCGAAGAATTGGATGAAGAGTATTCTTCATCAAAGAAGACCATAAACATAAAGTTTACAGATTGATGAGTTCAATCTATAGTCTTAAGAAGTTTTTTCAAATATAAGTTTGTCAATATGTTATTATAAGTTGATGACATACTAAATATTTAGAATTAATAAACGATAATATCATTGATTGATTGTCACACCCCAACTCCAATGGTGCGACGGTCCTAGGGCAAGGTTAGGCTTAAGGCCACCATAAACCCGTAGAACTCTCATAACCTGAATCTTCACATACATTTATATTAATTATAATACCACGCTTTATCATATTCATAATCCATTCAAGCATAAATCATTTCTTTACTATACCATTTCATAATAATATTCTCTTGTTCCTTACTGATCAAGAGATGCATCCCACATCACTAAGGAACAAGAGCACCCAAAGAATAGCAATTCATACATCAAAATATTATCATCCTCTAATGACTAAATACGAAGCTCTAGAGTGTACTCCTATTACATATTACGTCATAATATCATTCGATGATTATACATGATTATATATCAAAAGATTTACATATGAAGCTTCTTGGAATGAAAAAGTCAAGAAGCTTGATTTTCCCTGCTAGCTCCCTCACGAGCTATACTATCACCTGAAACCACAGAAGAGGAGTGATCCTTCAACTCAGTAAGATATGAACATTAATATTATAAGAACTGAATATCGAATCATGGTCTAGAACAAATAATAATACATAAAGGCATGGAAGAAGTCATAGGCTTTTACTTGAAAGAAATGTGGTTCTCATAACAACTTGGCTATATCAAATCATATCAATTTAAATCATGGTTCATCTTTAGAACATAGAATGCCCACAAGGAATGGCATTATCAAATAGCATCTGGAAGAACTAATCATATATCATAACATACGTATCGGTAGCCTTGCTACCTCAACGTTCACACATGCTTGGCTAGACATGCGCCTAGAGCTCCTGGTCCCCTCTAGGTGGAACACTGGTACAGAACTCTACCAGCTGAGTTCCTAAAGTGCACATTGGACCAATGATTTTACTCTCATTGGGAAAAGCGTTCTATCCATGGGTCATGGGTTTCAATCTCAGGGAAACAGATTGGTCACAAGACCGCCATCATATATCATTATCCAAACAGATTTCACAAGTAAGAATACATGGACTTGATCCAAGAATATTGATCAAGCCATTTTCGGTATATACAAAATATATAAACATATGAGAATGAACAATTCAAATATGACT